>JAGDQM010033699.1:0-79957 GCA_017580835.1 Termitomyces bulborhizus | reverse complement strand
TATATCCAAACATGGTCACATGACTCTGTCTATATTCCCACATGCAACTTACTCCTTGTTTCTGACTAAAACAGGAATAAACCTGAAACATTAGAGATGCTCAAAAAACTGTCCCAATGAGTGAATATTTTAAAATGGCTATTGCTCCATCAGTTTTGATCTTAATTACATAAGCCTAATAATTACATAAGCCTAAATCTGTTTTGTAGCTACAACACCATAGTATTTTACATGATTTAATCAGGATTTTAGGTACTTCCCATCTCCTGTGCCAATGTCATCTTTTAAAAAGTATGAAACATTGGGACAGTTTTTTGAGCCACTGTACCATACCTATGCTTGTGTGTAATGTGGCATTTCCTATTACTCCTCCTGGAGCACCTTGAGATGCTCCATGTAAAAGGCAGTTAGCATCTGTTCTGGCCACTACATTCTCCTTGGACATCTCTATCCTGGGCTTTTCTTTTTATAATGCTATCCAATAATGTTATGATACTATCACTGATGATGAGAACTTTCTGGGTAAAGTTTGTTTGCTTTGCTAAAGACATAAGTCAATGCAAGTTGACTTAAAAAAATGTAACAGGTTATGTTACAAGCCTTTCATGCACAAGTCCATAAGTCAGAATCTATCTATTGGGTCTACCTATGATGTGCAATAAAGAAACTATTGAGGTTACATAATTTTGCCCTCATTTATATACAATAGGTAAAATAATTATTATATAACATGTAACAAGCCTCCTTATTACAATTATTCTTGATCATCAGCATGGAATCTGATTCCCTGAAGTTGGTCCTGGTAGAAGAAAGTAGTGTCAAAGAAAGAGAAGGCATGGAAAGTGAACCCAATGTCGAAGACATTAGATAAACCATCTTACAAGAGGCAATTATGTACATCTAGCACTTGAAGTAGTGAAGGAAACCTATATAGGACAATGCCCCAAAGGATAAATATGGTATGAGAAAAAACCTTTAGATGGATGAAACAACTTAGTTCTGTGCCTATATGCCCTTCAATGTCTTTGTGTGATGTTGCCTGTTACATCAAAGTGGACGAATCTGATTTTCCTCGTTCCGGTTTTGCCGCGTGGTGACTGGACATTTCTTGTATGCGTCTATTTATTAACTTTTTCCTGGCTGGAACTTTCTTCGCCTCTTCAAACCATCTATATCATTCACATCCCGCCAGTGACGAAACGATAAAGTGGACCGATATATATCTTGGGCGAGTAAAGACGCGTGCACGTCGTGTTAAGGAACTCATAGCCTTCGAGGCATTTACGTCTCGCAATACAATTTTCTATATATCGCCTCCAAACTGGCGGCAACAGAGCCTAGAATACTGGTTGACTCTTTCTGGCGTGCTGATAAGGTTCGTTCTCCTTCTTCTGCAATGCATACGAGGCCGAGTCATTCACCAATCATGCGAAGTGCGATGCAATGCGATACCGATACCGATGAGATCGACCAAGAGGACGACCAAGATTCTCTCTTTGGATCCCCTCCAGCTTCGCCTGTCAGAGGTAGGTCACCATCTCCAGCGTTGGCACTACCTAGCGCGAGTATTTCTACACAAAATGTGGGGACCATTGCACTTCCTGGCTCCCAACATTGTTCTGAACTTCCAGTCACTCCGTTAGCCTTGTCGTTGAGTTACGCTTTGAACGAGCATCCTCATCGGCCTCCGGCCCTATCGACTACTGCGACACCCTTAGAGCGCCCTACACCGTCTAGTCGCGCATCCTCGACAGGTCCTGGCAATCGGTTCAAGAAAAGGACAGGCAAAAATCAAAGATCCAAGGAATCTACTCCACGACCACCTCCACCAGAAATCGACTTCCCAGATCCCTGTGGTCCAATACCGGCAAATTTTTTGCGAAATCAATCCGCCCTACTAGGAACTGCGGGGTTGGTAGGTGGGGTTAAACCTTCCAACCTGACCATGCACCGTCAAGCTCCTGGTACGGCAGCGTCAAATCCGATCGTTATCCAAGATGACGAGCGAATTCCATGTCGCCCTTCTCAGGCCACTACTCAGCCTTCTTCAGAAAAGCTGGAGAAATTGGGCTTTGACCCTAGTCATCTGCCCACTCCTTCTATACAGGAGATTGTATCCATACTTATGGGACAAAATGACACTTTCATCATTTTACAGAGTCTCCAAAAACTTGTTGATGAGATAAACCAACCTGAACCCCCTTTCACATCTTTTCGACGAACACCCCTTTCCTTCCAGCCTTCAGGTCCCGCGAACGCAACACATACAAGGATTTTGCAGGATCCCTCTGTCACTTCCGATGTCTCTGCATCTTCGATAGGTCCTCCCTCCAAAAAACGACGGTTAGATCGGGTGCCAGCTGGTGCTGTAGATTGGGATGTTCCGTATCCTTTTCCGGAAGGACAAGGTCCTAAGTGCTACCAACGAAACTGGAGACGCGAGCGTGGCAAGCAACTAATGTCGCAACTTGTCGCGCTTGTGAAGGATGCGGTGCGCATAGCGGCAACGAGAAAGTATTTTCAGAACGACTGCCAGAAAAAGAGAATGTTGGAATCTCAGCGATCCCTTGCTCGATCAATGGCGTCGAAAATTGTGGAAGAGCCCAAGGTGCACGGACACTATAGGCCGTTGACCATTACATACGGCTTGCAGGGTGAAGCGGCTGTAGCTGCCAGGGCACAAGTGCAGCAAGTTCTTACAGGCGCCGGCAATAGTGCAACGTTCCCAACTCCAGCACTCTATCCCGTAAGTCAAGTGTCGCGTAGCACAACGCCAATTCCTCCGTCCGCATCTTTGGATCAGTTGCTCTCGTCTTTTCTCGCGGCCACCTCTGCCCAAAACTTGTTCTTGGATCGTGGTATTCGAGTGGGCTCTTCGGCGTCGACCATTGACATGCACACGCATGACCCAGATCAAGACCTCGTTGATAATTGGGTGAATATCCTTCTCCAAACCTTTCCGGTGCCTGCCGAAGTCGTCTCATCTTGCGACCACAATACGCCGAGTCTTTCGATACGACCTGATTTGTCTGGAGCCACTTCTGTCAGTAGCGACCGGAACTTCGACTCGGCTTCAATCCTGGCCGATTTCGACCCTGGTGATTCAACATGGCAGGATTTTGCCGTATTTGATACAGAGAGGTCTGCTTCGTCTACTCCCAGACCCTCACACGCAATCGAAATACCCACATTTCAAGATAATGGACCCCTTGCTCCTCAATCAAACTTCATCATCGACCCCACTCTTCTGGCCCTCTCTATCTCTGCGGTGCCCGTTGCGTCTGTGTCATCGACTTCCTTGGAGCCTCCACCGTCACTTAGGAGTTCCCCCATACCTTCCTTGAGCTCGTTTGGCGATGTCGATCCATCCACACCCAATTCGGTTGCTTGGGACACGAACAATCCCGAGGTCTTCACGGCCTCGGGAGGATATTTATGTATCACTGAGAATGATGTGGTTGCAGGTGGATATCGTTCAGTAGGGTTGACATGTCAAGGTATGTGGCCTTCCTCATCGAACAACACATACGCGCAGGCTCACGACCTTCGACAATGTGGTGCAGAGGAGCATCTCGAGGCCTCCATCGAGGCTCAAAGTGTGGGTAAAGGCAGGGAAAGGGATATGGGAGATACAGTGGTTCAGGTTTCACCTCCATTGGAGACGCCACACTATTCTTTCGCACCGTCACCGCAAATGTTTCGCGATAAGCCTCTTAGTAAGTTTTCGAGCAGACAGGCTGACATAATGAAACGTGCGACAAAGCGGAGGAAGCAATTAGTATCAACCATCGCCGCCATCAGGGCCCAACTTTGGGAAACGACGATTGAGCAAGGAGTTTTATTACATATGAAGAAGCTTTGCACCCATTCAGCATAGTATATATCTACACGTTGTCATCACATTACACCACATAGCATCCCTGTACTCAAGTATTAACAACATCGTAGAAATTATGATAGGTTAATAGACCAAACGTTTCGCACGACGAGCCTTGTTACCAGATTTCAAGAGGATCTCGAAATATAGGGGGAAATTTAGACGTTAGATAGTAGAGTTCTTTAGCTCGATTGAGTGGCCTTGAGATATGCTATTTTCATGCTTTATTCGTTCTTGTCCGAGAAAGCGAGCTATATTTACATAAGAATGAAGGCCTTCCTACAAATTGGCTTTGCGCTCATCGGCAACATTCACAACCCTTGAAGATGAAAACACTTAATCTCGATATTCCGAAAGGTAGAACCGTAGCAGACAGCACATACAATTTTCCTGTATTTCCACCGTTAAACAGCAATGGCAAAGCTTTTGGTGCTTGCTCAATACCACCTTCGATGATATGGAATTTACGCTTGATAGAACCGTCGAGGAGACCGGCGGAGAGTTCTTTGACAGCTTCGGGATAACGCATAGCATAATCAAAACTAGCCCCAGTCCGTCATTTCGAGACCGATGTAAAAGTGTAATTTGCGACATACACTATGAAGCCTTGGATCTTGGCACGTTGTGCAATCAGGGTGAGGTAATTTTGAAGTCCACGAGGTTTTGATGCATCTGTGATGATTATAATTTAGAGCCCAATGTGCGCATTGAGCAGCGATACTAACTATACTGTGAGATAGCACCTGGGATGTATATTCAGTTGTTGAGAGCATAATGATTCGAAGGATATCCAGGTACAAACCGCAAAGTGCTATTCTTGCATTTTGAGCAAGTCGGGTCAGGACCATGTCCAGGATGTCGCCTTAAGACGCAGGTAACCCAAGTCAACCAAGTCCTATCTTGAGAAGGACTAGAACAAGCACACCTCCAACGTTGTCAAAGAAGACATCAACATATCCAATCTTTTTGAAGTCTTCTCTGAAAGTTTCATTTTTGTAGTTGAAAGCTCCGTCGATGCCAAGTTCCTTCACCAACCAATCACACTTGTCGGACGAGCCTGCAATCCCATAAACCTTGGCACCAATACGCTTACCCAACTGGCACGCGATTGCTCCTACAGAGCCTGCAGCTCCAGAGACAACCATAATGTCGCCTTCCTTGACTTGCGCAACGTCTTTCACACCCTGCAGCTGGATCAAAAGAACGACCCCGAGAATAGATCAAGAGGCTCTCACGAAGTAAGCTGTCATCCCTTAATACCAACAGATCAGAAGTTCTATTCCAGTGAAAGTGCCATGTCAGATAGGCATACCAGATAGTCCTAGTGTGCTCAAAAAGTCCAGAGCATGGGCGCCTTCCGGAATACTGCATCACATCAAGCGTCAACGGAGGTCAACACGATACGTTTTGCACGTATGCACCTGAGTTTCGTCACTGCCTTTTCCTTCATGATAGCATACTCAGTCATCCCTGAAGTACTGCCTTAATTGTGTATGATTAAAAATGAAACAAGATACATACCCCACGGCCCAGTGACTGTGTCGCCGGCAGAAAGAGATGCTTCTGGCCCTGCCTCAACAACAATGCCTAGACCCTGAGCGCGCATTACCTGTACCACAGAAACGATAACCGTTAGGACTTTCTCGCTTTATTCCCTTTCTGAAGTCGCACCTCCCCAATTTTCACAGGCGGCAGATAGCTTCGTGCATCCCTAACGTAGCCGCGCATTGCGGGATCCAAAGATAGCCATGTACACCGTATCAAGACTTCACCCCGACCAGGCTCCAAGTCACAAGGCAGAATCTCGGTGCGAAACGTGTTAGGCTCGAAGTCTCCCACCGGGCGCTCATTGAGAACAATCTGCTTGAAGGTTTGTGCTCTCGACATCGCTCAGAAAGGGCCGCAAAGTGTGGAACTGATGAACAAGCAACCCGTATATATACGTAGACCACGTAGCAACATGTATACAACCAACCAAATCAAATCACCGGCATACAATTCCTCCGAGGGTCATGAGATCGACACCGTGGATATCTTTGTTTTTTCCCAGTCAAAAGTGTTTACCAAAACTTTACCCGTTATATTCTTCCTATCTCCTTTACCTCCATGTTGGCGATGTGCGTGTATAAAGGGATTCAGCATCACGCGCAGTGCCAGGATAGGAATTTCAGGATTTAGACTACTCTTCATCCTGATGATACTTCTAATTTCGAAATCAGGCCTGAGGCCATGCGTGTCACGCGTCTGAAAGAAAAATGAAACCAATAAGGTAGAAAGTCAGAGTCCACGCCTCTTTTTGGGCGATGCATCATTGGATTGGTCTTCTCCGTCGTTGTCTTCGTCTGGATCGCCTCCTTTGAGACCTTTCATCTTTCTGGTCTGTAACTTGTTCAGGTCTTGCCTAGCAATGTGCACGCGTCCCCTTAAGTCGCCCATCTCGTCCACCTCCATATTCTTCCGCTTCTTTCCCAGACCGCTTTCAACGTCCGCTTTCTTCAACTTGGGCCGCTTCAATGCCTGCTTCATAAGATCTGGATCTGCAGCCTTGTGGCGCCGCAGAGAGAAGTCAAGATTTGGCCCCATTGGTATCAACTCGACGCGTGGGATCCGTGTGCCGGAACTGAGTAGACGCGTTGTATATGAGCGAATGTGGATTTTGGGGAGGGAGGAGGTGTCCTCAGAGGCCGAGGAGTGTTGTGTGGTGGCACTGTTGAGCGAAGCAGGCGTAGGGGCACAACTTACGCTGATTACATGCTCAAGACCAGTAAGGCATATTGAGTCGACTACTTCGCCATTGAAAAAGTCCATCAACATAGATTTTGCTTGAATGTAGCGGGGGTGGGTATCGAAAAGTTCGGAAGCAAAGTGCATAAGTGGTTTGTGTCCCGGTGTCGATTTTGGTGTCTAGAACGATATGATCAGAAGAACAGTTAGACTTGAAGTAGTAAGAAAGTACCTTAAAGCTATCCATTCCTGCCCAGCTGTCGACCCCAACCTCCATCATGTCAAGGACCTGATTGTCGTACATCCGAACAAATGTCAAGCCATTTGGTCTTTTCTTTGTACTCTGGCCCACGAGGAATAGTGAAGCATCATTTTTTGCAGCCCAGAATTCGAGCGATGAGATTGATGTCGTGTTAGAATCGAAAGGGTATATTGGGTTCTTCTTCGAAAAAGATATCCCATGTGGCCGTTTCAAGGCCATCTGGCTAGTGTTCAGCATCTTACAGCTTTGAAGTGTAAGCAAACCATGCATACTAGATCCTTCATAACAGCATTTAGTGTTTCTCCTGTGTGTGTTCCTTTCACAAAAATTGCAGTTCGAGGATCTTCGACTTCCTTGGGAAGACGAGCGTCCATGGCACGTTTTGAGCGAGCGTTTTTTGGTTTTCTGTGATACTAAGGTCAGCGATTACCCATAAGAAGGACAATATGATTACATTGTCCGCAACATCTTTGAAAGAGCCTGGGGATGTAAGTTGTCCCCTTTTCAATGACGCTCAGCTGGAAAAAAATCAGCACGTGCTCTGCTGATGTCAGAACATAGTAACTCGTGATCAATTTCAAAAGTCACGGCGACGCACAGAATGGATTGTTTTTCCCTTTTCCTGCCGAAAGGGCTAAGAAGTATGTGTTTTACCCTCCCCTTCGACTTGGCCTTGTTGAGTTGTTTGTCTTATACCCGCTCCCTGCCGAGCCTGCTCACTCAAATACAGGAAGCTCATATTTGTTACTCCATTCAAAAGCAAAATTGGGAAATGAACACCATGTGAATGTATTAGATAATATCCAGAGATCAAATAAATAACTAAACACGTTATGAAATTTACTGTAATAGTTCTTGTGTAATGACTGCCGTTGACGTCGAATCTGTCTCCGAATCTGTCTGTGAACAAGTCTCGAAGGCACCTTTGAGTCGAACTGCAGTTTATATGTCAAGCAGACCAAAACCCTAAATATCTAATTACAAATCGGTAATCAGCGTGGCGTGACGTCGTCATATTGAATCCGCTGAAAGAAACAAGTTCAGTGACAAGTCATTATAGAAGAAAAATGGCTATCTAAAGGAGAAATGACAAGACCATCAAGTGCACAGTCCAGGATATTGACGATTTGTGGGATCTTGAGGGATCCATCCACCTTGAAGGCCCATTTGATAGCTCCAGTCATCGGCATTCTCGGCCTGGAAAGCAGTGGCATATGTTCTGTAACTTGAGAATCGCTCCAAGTTGTCAAAAAAAACATACCTTCCATGTCCAAAACACCCATCCAGAGACGTTTTCTCCGATTTCGACTTGCACTTCCCAGTATCTGAATTACTTCAGTTTCATAGATGTAGTCACAGGAGTCACTCACTTTCTCAGAAACACTTTATACGAGCCAGAGAACCCCTGAGAGCTACCGGTGTAGTTTGTACACGACCCATGGTATTGAGAATTGGTAGAAGACCAGGTTCCATCCCAGCGAGCGCCGACTCCTCTGCCATTAAGCCATTTAGCACAGTCAGTCATTGCGGTAGACCATTCGCCTAAGATTGTCCAGATATTGGAAGATTTGTAGGCAGAGAGGCTATCAGAATACGTGCATACAAACTATGAAAACACATGAGGATATCCATAATTCCTTGAGAACGGCTCCTACCGCGATATGCTCGTCCATTGAACGATCAAGTTCAGGATCGCTAAATATTTGGTATTCGTGCTCAAGGCGAAATCAGAATTTGGAAGGCGTTGGGAAACGATTAGTCGTACAAGATCCATGATAACCCCTTGGGCCCTCGGGTATGTCAGGAAACCATACCAATTCTAAGAACGTTAGCGCATCATTTAATGTGGTTCAGCGGGAAACAAACGTACTTGAACACCAAGGAATGCATCTCCAATCATGACTTTGATTCCTGCACCACCAGCGAGTCGTACAACATCATATCCATCCAACCAAAATTGTCTTATAGCCTGCACCCAGTCATCTCCGCGGAAGCCAGCTGGTTCATTGAGCAATTCAATAACGCTCACTAATCCTCCCAGATTTTCCACAATGAATCTAAGCGTGTCAATTGTTCGAGAAACATTGGCAGGGTTGAGAGCCCATACAGGATCAGATGTACGTTGACCGGAATTATCATATCCGTTCTGGGATCCTGGAGCACCATGAATATCGAGAATGACGTTGATTGAATGTTTTTTTGCCCAGTCAAGCCCCTTCAGGAGATATGGCCATGCTCCCGGTGTATATGGGGTGACATCAATCGAGACATTGGTGTCAGAGGACGTAAGCGGGACGGACCAGTAACCTAAAGGTATTCTCATGCGTTTGTTGGTTTCGAATGGCTTATGTCTGACGAAGATAAACTCACCGAACGTGATTCAATCCTGCGGCCCCAATGGCTACAAAATCATCCTCTGTTATCCACTGCGTGAACAGTCACCTTCAGTACATTAGAACAATAACAAGCTGTGACATACCGTATCCCAGTGCTCTTGAAGGATTTTAAAAGCCATCTCGTGGTCAAGGAGTTGTCCCATTGTATACTCGTCTATTACAGCATCGTTCTCTGTGCTCTCAAATACACTGGGCGTAATCCATGGCTAGATGGTCAAGCGTATCAGACGACCCACAATCATGCTTGGTATTTATTCGAAAGTCACCTCCAGAACAAGCCATCCTCCCCTGGGTAAATCAATGATAAAATACAGATGAAAGCTAACTTGCATACAGATTTACTCCTCTGATTTTGTCATTGCTGTAATCGAATGCGGAAGACGTTGGCGTCGCAATAGGCACCACACCACTGGATGTCACAGTTGGTTGAGAGGTCGAGAATCCCGCGGAAGAGGTCCTGCTTCTAGCCAAAGAATCTGCGTCACCTGAATCAGAGGCAAAAGTTTTGGGAGATATTCTGAGTCGACATTGTTGCGCAGCGACGAGAATTCCTTCCTCGAGTCTGCTGTCGATGACTAGACAGAGAAGAGCGAGTCCTAGGGGGTAAAGGTACATGCAGAAAGAAGTGAGGCTAACCGACTGAGTGATGTTAGGACCCTTGTTAGACTGAGAAACACGAGGCACTTATGTGGGTGCCTACATGGATGGCGGCAGCCTAAGTATGCCACACGATATCGATATCGACTACATAATCACAAGACCACAGACGTTCCAAGATTTTGAGCCAGCCTCCATATCGCTTGAATTGGAAAATAAGAGTGAAATGTTACAATATAAGTTTACACTTGGTGAAAAATGGAGGAAAAGAATGAAGGAAAAGCGGATCTGTATGGAGGTTCTGAACAGTATAATCAATTTCATATTTGCAAACAAATAGAGTAAATTGTTGCAGCTTTGTTGGCGCGAAGCACTAATTATATGAAAATATTACTAGTACACGTATGAACTACTATGATCATACTAATGATAGTCCAAGCTTGACACGTCAGCATGTCTGAATCGGTACAATACGAGTGCCCGGAGTTCATACTAGCTCGTAGTTGACCCCATCGGGCTTGTTCTCCTTTGCTACCGGCTGCTGCATCTCCATGGTGTTAGGCGGGAACTCGATAATGCTCTGTCTGTTCTGCCGTTGCGGTATTTCGATAATACTTTGTCTGCTCTGCCTGCGAGCCTTTTCCTGAGCTTTGCGAGACCTTCTGTGGTTAATCAACGTGCTGCCATACTCTAGAGACGCCCGAGGGACGACTGGTCCAGATCAGGTATCAGATGGATCATGACGTACAGCGGAAATACTGACCTCTATCTGAATCTGTGAGGAAGATTTCATAGAGGAAGGCGCCTAATAAAGTTGCCGGGATGTTTGTCAATGCAGCAATTGCTGCATATCTGCCTCCAGCAGCTGGATTTCTGTGAGTAAGGGATCTGGCTGCCTAAGAGGTGACATACCCTTTCTCCCCCATATGGTCATGGCAAGCATACGTCCACCAACATCACGGGCCGAGTTCAGTGCAACTATATCCCACTTGGTTAGCTAGAACATCGGCTCAATATGATATTTTTTACTGACTGCCAGGTGTGGCGAAACCCCAGATAGCAACGGCGCTAATCAATACTGCGTTAGATTTTTTCAACCTTAGAAGAGAAGCGATCATACTATGCAAGAGCCACAAGAACAGACGCCATAACTGGGGGTACGAGAGCGTTGGTCGGATCGATAGCGGCGAAGAGGACGAGTCCGATGAGCGTGTCCTTACGGGAATGGGTATTCGATTGTCAGAGCGTACTTGAAGGAACTTACGGTAACAAATTCATTGAGGAATACACGAGGTAAAGTTTGGCCAGGCGGGAGATAAAGGCCAAATATTCCAGCTGGACCGTTAGGCGTAAACTGCAAGGCATCCAGCTGCCCCGCCTGCGCAAGAATTGCCTCACATTCAACGAGGAATACCTTCCATTCCGTGTAAATCACAAAGCAGGCGAGATATGCTCCTAGAATCTGGGCAAATATATATCTGGATGTTATCAGTTCGCAGCACTTTGATTAAAACATGAAAGATTACCTGGTGGCTTTGAACGGCGGGAAACCTCGGAAGACAACGAAGGAAATAGTAATACATGGGTTGAAGTGCCCTCCCGAAGTGGCGCCACAGACCCCGATGGCGAAGAGGATGCCAAGGGAATACGCTAACCCAATTTGCATTATTGCTGAGACATTCCAGATAAGCCGGGGATATCTCTATTATAAAGAGAACTCACAAGATAACGGCTGTTTGAGGATATTTCCTACAACAAAACCTGTAACTGAACTAAGACCTAAGGAATCGTAAGCCTTGGGTGTCAAAGGGGAAAAAATACTTGACTCGCCTGCATAAACGTAGAAAAAAACGCCCAGCTACAATAACTCGTCAAATCCAACCCGAATGCCAAACGCCTCTAGACTCTACCGTTTCGGCGAACAATTCCATAAACCAATGAACCTCTTTCTTGTTCCTCTGCTTCTCCCACTTTGTGAAAATTTTTGATCTCGTCTGAATGTCCCGCAAATGAACGACTGGAGGTTCCATCTTGTAAAGAGAGAGAGGGAGGTATATGCGGAAGCAGACCAAGGCTGATGTTTTTCAGATTTTGAAGTCAGGCTTACTCTGTTCTGACGCTTCCATCAAGCCATCGACAAGTCACCCGGTCAAAATCAAGGAACGGTTTACTGAATGTCTGGTACTCGTGTCGACAATACAACGAAGGATTACTCAGTACTGTCCAAATGGAATTCGCGCAGTTAGCATTTTGGAAGGACCAGCGCCAACACTGGAGCTGTCAGGGCCTCAGCCTCAAACCGACGAATATGACCCACTTGTGGGACAAGTAGATGTAAGTCAAAGGAAGAGGGTCTCTAGAATTGCTCGTCCATAAAGGTGATGCTGGTTCAACTTACGGTCCATAGAATTCGCAACGGAAGTACTTCATTTAGGTAGTGTGCCAATCCCGGAAACCTTCACCGTGGTGACGAACGCGGTTTTCAAGGAAGTATACGTTTGAAAATGGACACGGGGACGCGATGAGATCTGAAAGTTTCACAGACATCAGGCGGGGTGAAGAGACGAGTGCTGTCGTTGAGGAATCTCGGCCGCCAGCACCAAAACTTACAAGTTCTGATGTCAAGTTGATGTCAAGGTTTATCGGACCAGAGTAAGGCAGCAGACACTGCATACTACTGTGTTAGGACCAAGTAACATGTCAGCTTGAAGCTTGAAATGCACTCGGTCTGTCTCCTGTTCTCATCTCAAGCTGTGTGGATGCCCATTAAACTCGGAAAGAGCGGTTTTCCACTTGACGGTAGAAAAACAATAACAATCCACACCGAGATACATTGAGACGGCCTGATTGGTTTTCTAACAGCGACGCTCGCTTTCGGACTTGAGCCGCAAGAATGGACAAGCTCGATGGGAGAATACCATCAAAATCAAACGGCATATCGTCTCTCTGCTCACTGAATCGCAATTCTTTTGGACTAACAAAAAAAACGAACATTCATCGCCTACGCGCTCATTCGTCCTCGTAACCTTGTACTGGTCTCCGCGGGCGACTAGGAACTAGATATACGTAGTACCTATGAAGTCCAGAAGCTCATAACCACGGTGAAAATGACGCACCAGGATATGACATTGGAACGTGCTCTGCCGGCTTGTAGCCGAAACGTTCACGAAGTGGAGGTATTGTTATCACCATGATTGGGCCAATCGTTCCGATGACACAAGAATAGAATATGACCGTGTTCTCGTGGGCCTGGCGTTGCTGTGGGACGGAGCTCGATGAATGTCCTTGAAATGAAAGGGTTTGGCTTACCAGGTAACGATAAGAGGAGCGGAACGGGGCGAATAGGGACGCCATGAATGGATGCGTGGACTTTCTGGACGACCGGGAACGGATAGGAAGACCCAACTCACACAACACAGGCAAACCGAACCGCGCCCATCGTATCACGTAAGCACTTTCTACCCTCTCCACTCAATCAACCTGAAGCATGTCCTTGGAAGAAAGCATCAGCTTGGAAGAGACCAACAAGATCCGTATTTCACTCGGTCTCAAGCCTCTCGCTGAAGATGCTCCCACTGCCAATGACAAGGACAAGCAGGCCGAGGACAATTATGCCAAGAGGCGACAACGCGAAGAGAAGGAGCGCGAGTCAAAGTATATATCATTCTCGTTTCTTTCCCGTATCGCTTCGTGAACCTTTCTCTGACTGCTCTTTCTTCCCTTCTTCTAGGAGAATCGCAGATAGAATAGCCAAGTGAGTAGCGTTTTTCGTTAAATCTTACGGTCACTTCCATTTTTCTCTCGGGCATTTCAGGCCCACGGTCTTTCATCTCAATGTGACAATGACAAGAGGGCGCCGTTGCTCATGCATCACTTCGATAGGGTACGGAATAGAAAAGAGCTCAATGCGTCGCTCAAAGGCTCGACTCTCGCCGATGCAGATGTCGACGTTGACGACACGCTGAAGTGGATCAAGAGGAGCAAGAAGAAGGAGAAGGAGCTTGCGAAGAAGCGCCAGGAGGAGCTGGAGAATAGGGACAAGGCATTCCAGGAGGAATATACAGAGCGTACGTTATAATTTGAATCTTGTGCATGGGAAACATGCCAATTCTTTTTTATTACTTGCTCAGGTGATCTTGAGGGCCTTAAGGTCAGCCATGACTTCGACGAGATGGACGAGGGAGAAGCTCGTATACTCACCTTGAAAGATAGTCGAATCCTCGACAACGAAGGCAAGAGTTTGTCCTTCTTACATGTAAATTACTTATACTTTTGCCGTAAACAGAGGATGAACTACAGAATATTGAAATGGCCGAGGCCGAGCGTACCAAGAAGAACAACGAATTAAAAATCAAGAGGCGGGATTACACTGGATATGATGATGAGGAGTTTGTCGAAGGGAACCAAGGCATGAAACGCGCTGTGCTTGCCAAGTATGATGAGGACATCAATGGACCTCAAGAGACTGTGAGATTCGTTTGCAACATTGTTCTCTTTCGTTACTGACCATATGGGAGCAGGGCTTCCGGTTAGGAAGTTCAGTGATTTCTACCAAAGCCAAGATTGAGGAGGATAAACACCAGGCTGCTGCTGCTGTGAACAAGTCACTTTTATCAATAGATTATACCAGTGAGCGCGTGATTTTTCTCGTCGCTGGGTATGCCAACTGATATTTTGGACAGAAAACCTTGAAATGAATGACTATCTCAAAGAAGGCGACGTTGGGTTCAAGAAGCCCAAGGCAGGTCGTTTTCTGTTATTCATATCGATATCCTAACGAGGTTTTCTAGACTAAGAAGAAACGTCCATCGCGACGCGTTGCTGAAAGTGAACCTGTAGTTGATGATCAAATGGATGTGGATGAGAAACCTATTGTTCCAAGAGTGAGGGACCTCGACGCCAACTTTGTTGACGATGATGATTTGCAAGCTGCACTAGCACGATCGCGAAAAGCCAAACTGCATAAAGCCAAAAAGCTGACACCCGAACAAGTAGCTCAGAAAAGTAAGCAAGCAGCCCGTTTTTTTCACGTGCCGCCGTTTTTGAAGATTTTTTCTCGAACCAGTTGCGGAACGGAGAGCACAGGATGAAGAGGAGTCGCCAGTGGTTGTCAAGGTTGAGCCTGGCAGGGGCGGGGATGGTGAAGAAGAAGAGTCTGGGGGGCTCACATTTGACGAGACGTCTGAATTTGTGCGAGTGGTTGGTGTGAACCCAGTGGTCAAGACGGAGCCTAAAGAGGTATCGGTGGCACCGGCACGGACTGTGCAGATTAAACAGCGATCGCCCTCGAGGGATGATGTGTTGATGGCTCCGGGCGACCAGCCGATGGACGAGATCGAAGCGGGCGAAGTTGTGGTTAAAGAGGAGGAGGACGAGGAAGACGAGATGGCTATGTTGAGCGCTATCGAGAACGCTATACGCGCGACAGAGATTGAGGAAAGCGATGATGTGAAACAACAGCAGCAGCAGGAAGGAGGAGGGGGAGGGGGGGACGTGGGCGGCACGTCGTCGGAACAGACTTTCAGTGCTGGGATGGCGTCTACGCTCAATATACTGCGGCAACAAGGGCTGCTGGCTACGCCGGCTGCTGATTCGTCTGAGCGGGAGAAGACGCAGTTGCAGCGCGACGTTTGGTTGACGGATATGCGCCGGCGTGTTGCGCAGCGGGAGTTGGAGAGGTTGCAGGCACGGGGGTCGAATAAGGACCAGGCGCAGCGGGAGTATGAGAATCGGATGCGGGAGCAGCAGGAGGCGAGGGACAATCTGGAGATGTTCAAGTCGTACAAGCCGGACGTGAATATCGTGTATTATGATGAGTTTGGACGGACTTTGACACCCAAGGAGGCGTGGAAGGCGCTGTCGCACAAGTTCCATGGGAAGGGGTCTGGGAAGGCAAAGACGGAGAAGAGGCTGAAGAAGATTGCGGAGGAGCAGAAGCAGGCTGCGATGGCGAGTGGGGATACGCCGCTTAGTATGAATAGTGCGTTTCAGCAGCGCCAGCAAAAGACGGGGCAGGCGCATTTCGTGTTGTCGGTTGGGAATAGAGGGTGTGTGGTTTTATTCTTATTTTTTATTTTTATTTTCATTAAATACTATGTAAAACAGAGCCGTTCCACAAGCAGCAGACTTTGTGGATGTCCAGCCGCTTACTAAAGGCAAGACTGAAAAGACAAAAAAGAAGAAAGAAGGGAAGAACGCGCAACAGGCGCTGCAGGAAACGGGGTTCATGACTCTTCCAGCTCCGCAGGGGAATGGGGAGGTGTCGGCTGGTGCGTCGGTATTCTCACCGGCAGTGTCGCATAGCAACTCGGGGTCGCCTGCGCCGAGAGCAGGGTTTTCGAGGATATCGTCGGCGGTGGATACGCCGACGTCGCAGGGTGGGACACCGGTGCCGGCAGAGAGGTCAAAGGTGGTGTTTGGGTTTGGGACAAAGAGAAAGGCGGGAGAGGAGGCGGTTGGGACGCCACCGACAAAGAGGAGGTGATTTTGTATTGTAATTTCATTGTAATAGTACGTCAGAGTGATGCGACGCTGATGAGTGAGAGGTCTTTGGTGATTGCGCAACGGTCTTTTTCTCGACCTTTTCCGCTTTCGAATGCTGCGATAAGAGCGGCTTGGCCTTGGTCTGTCCTGGAAAAGCGAAGAGTCATGAGGTGTGGAATGTGGGTCAAGGGGACTAACCATTTGACTGGGTGTGCGTTCTTGTCGAGAAGGAGCTTGACTGTTGTCCATGAGAAACGGACGAGTCGTGGGTAACCGAATGTAGGTTCTATAGAGTCTTTGAGCCATGCCTGTGTCTTTGGGTCTAGAAAGAAAAGAGTGAGGGTGGCGGGGCAGTGATTGAGGAAGGATTACCTGAGGGGTAGCCAGAGCAGAGGGGGGGCTGGAGCAGAGCAGTGGGTGAGACGGTCATGGTCTCTTCAAAAATCCAGTTTTCGAGACAGGTATCGCGTGTTACCATGGTCTCTTCAAAGACCCAGTTTTCGAGACAGGCATCGCGTGTTACCTTTGCAGCTACACTTGCTGCGCCGACGATTTTGAACTTGGAGTCGGCTTTGCTTGTTACTGTAAAATCTATGCCGGGGAAGAGAGAAGAGAGGTAGGATTGGTAGGTAGATGTTGTGCCGAGGGCGTCGACGTATACCTGTGAGGTGAGCAGGAGAGAGAAAGAGAAAAAGAGAAATGGATACCTCGGAGAGATGGATGCCTTTGTCGAGAATGTCGCGGATGAGGAGGACAGTGGCGTTTTGGGATTGGACGTTGAGATTTATGGGTGGACGACGGAGCATGCCGGTGGATATTGCATGAGGACTGAGTTTTTGGTAAGCGAGAGGTGTTATTATTTTATAAAAATATAAATTACAGACCTGATCACGCGGACTGACCAAGCCAAGTTTTGAGGATCAGAGTCGAGTGTGTTCAGTAAACTCGAGCGCACTTGTGGCGTCAGAGTCTTTGAGTCTGCAAAACCGAGAGATTCGAGGTTGTGTTTGTATGCTACGGGGCAGTAAGCGACGCCGTAAACGAGTGGCCCGAGAACAGGCCCGCGACCAGCTTCATCTACGCCGAGAATGTATGGGCCAGGAGCTGTAGGGAGAGGAGAATGAAGAGAGTAGGAAGATGACATGGGAGATGTGTTTACGCGTTGTTTGGACTATGAACCCCGTGACCAGAGGTATGTGACAGTGACAGTGTGACATACAGGCTTGACCTCGACAATGGCAACGGCAGGACGACAAGCAAAGTCTGCCAGAAAAGACGCTCCACGGTCAGCTTATTTTCTTTGTTTTATTTGTTGTATCCTTATCTATTTATCAAGTCGCCCAAATAATGCATGGACAGGTGCTCCTCGTCCTTCTCCCACATTCACCCCGCCTCCTCGTCCTAACCAACCCGTACGTGACCCCGCCCACGACCGCGTTCTTCAATCTCTCTCTGGTCTTACTGTATGTATTTCTTAAACTCTTATTCATTTTTCTTCATTTCACTTCACAGGGTACAACCGTCACAATTTCTACAAAGACATCTCTGCGCTACGAAGGCGTCGTCATATCCACCAGTGCTGAAGGCGACACAACTGGCGTCACTCTCAAACATGTAAAGGACCTCTCTGCTCCAGCAGCAACTCCAAAGGACCAGCTCTTCATCGCATCAACAAACATCGACACCTGGTCCTCAGGTCCTGCTGATGCTAAACCCCCAAACGGCAATAGTCAGTGTTTCATCCTTTTAATTCAACTACACTCTCACCCCTTTCACCACAGCATTCCGTACAGACACAGATATCAGCGCAAAGAAACTCCCCCTCTCCGGCCGAGAGCGTGAGCTTCAGCAGTGGTCCGCAGGGCCAGACGGTCCACTCCCCACCAACGACGATACCTTTGCATCAACTGCCAATACTTCCTGGGACCAATTCGCTGTAAACGAAAAACTCTTTGGCCTCAAGACTGACTACGACGAGAACATGTACACTACAAAGCTAGATCGTAGTGCCGCGGACTTTAAGGAACGCGAACGCCAGGCTCAGCGTATCGCCAATGAAATTATATCTGTACGTAATTATTTTTCATTAATCTCAATTTCCCCTCACTCCACACAAAAGGCTACAACAAATAATCCTCACATCGCAGAAGAGAGAAATCTCAACATTGACGATAGCGGTATCAACGAGGAGGACAAGTTGAGGCATTTTTGCCACACATCCCGCTCAAATCGACTCATTTGTCCTTTGCCAGATACGGAGCTGTCGTCCGAGACCAGAACGCATACGTCCCTCCCGGCGCTAGGAAGCAAGCTCATCAAACCTCCGCTGATATCCCCAAGGTCTCTGTCAATGGTCCTGATGGTGCAACTCTTTCTTCCCATTCCCCTTCATCTTCAAAGGCTCCTTCTCCTGCTCCCAACAAGGTCAGTCCCAGTCTTTCCTCCTCCTGCTTCCATCTCCTCACATCCTCTTTATAGCAACCTGCCGATGCTCTTCCGGCATTCCGCGATTTTGTGACAAACGAAAAGGAGCGCCTTACTAGAAAAAGACAAGCGCTCGTCAAGAGCGAGATGGATAAACGTATGGCCGATCTCGTCAAATTCAGCCAGAGTTTCAAGGTTTGCCGTCGTTCTATCTTTTTTTTTTTTCGCCTATGACCAACTTTTCCATGACAGCTCAACAAACCCATTCCCGATGACCTCGTACCCATTCTAGCCAAGGACGAGGAAAAACAACGCGCTATTCGCGAAAAGTCAACCAAAGACGCTGCTTCATCCCAAGCTCGTACAATCGGACCACCCACCCCCGCCAACGCCGCACGCGGCACTCAAGTTGCCGCAGCAAAAATAAGCACCACCTCTTCGCGTCCAGTCATCCCGCCCGCAGCGAAAACTAGCACCAACCCCGTCGCTACGCCATCAAACGCGATCTCAAAGGGGTCCTCTTCGGCCGGAAAGTCGGTCACCTTGACCCAGATCCCCCCAAAGAAGCCTGCAATGGTTATTCAGGCTATTCCCCCATTCAAGGGTAAGAAGATTCCTACACCTGCGCCTTCTGGGGCCCCCTCATCGGGCTCGGGTGCAGCTGGCCCAGTTAGTGCCGGTGCAAATGGGAGCACGTCGCCGACCGTCAACAGGCTGAATGTGAATGCCTCGTCGTTTAGACCGAATGCAAAGGCCAATTCGTTTACTCCTGTGAGTAGCCTTGTTTTTTGGGAGCGTGTGTGTAGAGTAATAGTTAGAGTGGTCCCAATAGCGCTGCTACTGCGTCTGCTTCGGCGTCGCCGAAGCCTAAATCTGATCTGGTGAGTCGAGCTGATTTGATCTCTATATCAACGCTCATTTTCCTACGAGACACCAAATCCGTTCTTTGGTCCACGACCAATCAAGAAGAGTCCGCCTGTTAATATCAAGGACGATTTTAATCCGTTCAAACACGGCAAGATTTCAGAAGCTTCGCCGACCCGTGTGTTTGACTTTCTTTTTCCTACTGGGAGTACTGACTTTTGGGGATAGCCGCTATGTGGCCGTATACCGGTAAACGTTATTCCCAAATGTTCCCTCCACCTCCTCAACATCCACCTCATCAACAACCTCCGCACAACATGCCTGCTCCTGGCCCACAACAAATTCCTCCCCCGTCCTATGAGGAGGACTCGGCGGCACAGGCAGCCGCTCGCGGTGGGTATGTCTATGCGTACCCACCGTATGCGTATCCTGGACAAGTGAGTGTCGCTCTTTGCTCTCTGGGGTGAGTAGAGGCCGATTGGGTGTTGTTGTAGCCTATGATGCCCGGGATGCCACCGCCCGGACCGCCGGGTGCGTATATCCCTGGTCCATATATGCCGCCTATGCAGTATCCGCCTGGGATGCCGCCTCCAAATGGTGAGTCCGTTTCATGTGTCGTCGTCTCTCTCTCTTGATAACCTACACAAGCCATGTATGCCCCTGCGATGGGCCAAGTCCCTCGTATGTCTTTTTCTTTTGTTCTTCTGTCATGCCTGACTTGATCATCACCAGCACAAGCCTACATGCCCCCACCACCCGGTGGGCCGTATCCACCACCTAACGCCGCCGGCCCACGACCGCCTTCGACACCCATGCCCGCACACGTCCATCCATACTATCATCAAAGTCCACAACGTGCGTTTTTTTTTTCCTGCTCTTTGAGCTTGGAAGTGTTGGGACCTGGCTGACGTGTGATTGTATGTCTAGTCCCACATGCTGCTGTGCCGTACCCGATGATGATGCCGCCACCGCCACCGCCGCCGAATGTTGCGCAGCACCCGTATGAGGGCGGGCCGGCGCCGCAGATGGGCGTGGGCGGTGGGGCGGGACATGCTTGATTATTTGCCGTTGTGCTGAGGTCTCTTCCTTTTGGAAGTTTATGCGGGTGGGCGAGACGAGACGAGATAGGGAAAGGGAAAGGGTATCTCTCTCTCTTTCTCTCTTCTGTGTGAAAAGGAAAGGAAAGGCCGAAGTAAAATTGTGGTTTTGTTTGTGTATGGTAGATGTAGTAGTACAGTACCAGTACATACGAGCTGCTTTTTTCTCTCGGTTTTCTTTCTCTTTGTCTGTGTGTGGGAGTCGTGTTTGTGCTGTTGGTTTGAAGGCGCAGTGCTATTTCTCGCTCATGCCACCCGCGCATTCGTGCACAAAGGAAATCACTCGGGATTCAATGCACCCATTCCTTGCTCTGTTATATACATCGCTGAGAAGGGAGGGATGTCCAAAAAAATTCCATCTATATCCATCCAAGTAGTGTAGTCTTCTTCTCCCGAATTCAACCGAGCAATTTATAGCACGAAACCTCTACTTTTTTCAACAAACCTTTCAAGGTTCCACTTGCGCGGTTGCAGTTTTTTTCGAGCCACTTTTCCATCTCGCCACGCAAGGCACCCAGCTCGTCCGACACGGGCAGTTGGCCATCATCATCATCATCATCATCATGTTTGTCGGCGGCGGCGGCGGCGGTCGGGTTGAGAAGGATATCGAACAATCGGTTCCAGAGGTCCGTTTGCCAGTACCTCTTCAATGGCGTGATGAGCTTGTGCTTGTGCTTGTGCTTGTGCCGGGTGTTGGACGTGGACGTGGTGGAGTCGATAGCGCCCGCGTGGATGTACTTGCCGAAAAGCATGCAATAGACGATTCCGGCTAGACCAAAGTAGTCCGCGTGGAATGTCCACGGCCGACCTTGGCGCGCCTCGAAACAGTCCCTGTCGTCTGTGGGCCAGTCGGCGATAAACGCCTGGCCAGAGGGAAACAGCCTCGTGTCGATTGAACGTCCAAAGTCGATGACTTTGAGGCCTTTGTGGCTCCATCCGCCTTCACCAGAGGGTGAGTAAGAACTCGACCACGCGGTCGCACCCCCTGGTACATCTTCCAGCCGCAGCAGACAGTTGTCAATCTTCAGATCACCGTGTATAAACCCGACTCTGTGCATGGCCTCGATAAGCCGGAGCAGTTCTATTGTAAAGAAAACGACGAGCAGTTCGTCCAGACATGCGCCTTGCTGCGATACACCTGCATTGACGGCGTTGTTGACGATATTCAACAGGGTACCCTGAGGACAAAGATCAAGAATCAAGAAACTCTCGTCCCGAAATACGTAAAGCGCATGTGGCAGAACGACAGATCGTCGCAGAGGGATCGGAAGAACAGCGTGAAGTCTCCGAAGAACGTGATATTCCCATACGTTTCGAGGTTTGACAACCTTCACTGCCACCATCGACACATTGTCCTCGTCGCCATCATCGTCAAGGTCTTCGATATCTTCATCGTCTCCTCCTCCCGCCCCTACGTCCCGTGCTTTAAACACAGCCCCAAAACCTCCTTCTCCAAGCTTCTCCATCACGCTGAATTTGTGACCGTCGAGTTCCAACAAGAAACAAGCTGAGATGTCAAGAACACCTGTGCTACCAGAGCCGCTCGTTTTCCGACTCTTTCTGGCGAATTTCTGTAAACCATCCAGTCGATTAGACTCTCGATCTCTGAGGTCGTAAAAGTGAGGATCTGATGGGATACGCGACAAGATATTCGAAATGATAGGAGGATCGAACGGGTTACATGGATTCGGAGGTTTAAATTGAGAGCCCAGGGTAAGAGAATCGCCAAGACTCAGTGCTCCTGTCCTCCCCTCGATAATGGCGACACCAGGAGATTCTGTGGGAGGAAGATAGGCAGATAAATTCAGTGGTTCCAAGGGTTCATGAGCTTCATCCTCTTTCAGCTCTGCTGCGAGTTTCTCTGCAGCAATTACTGCTCCGTGCTCATCCCTTTGCTGTAAAGTGAATACATTGCCCAAGCGAGGAACACTCAAATCATCTATGGGCGGTGGCCTATTGCTTGGAGTTGCAGAACCTCGGGTACTTGTCGTGAATTCGAATGTTCGCTCGGCAATAGGCGTCATGACATTGAATCGTTTAAACCTACTGAGGGGTATCTCCTGATCATAATCTTCTTCTTCAAACTCATTATCCCCTGGTTCAAGTGGAACTTCGTATTGTCCTTGTTCGCCGTCGTTGCCATCATACTCGTCATCATGATCATATTGACTAGTTTCGCCATCATCATCAGCACAGGCAGCACTCTTGGGATCAGTCTGTAGTTGGACAGGTCGCAGTAGTGATACTTGAGCATCAGATTCTGAGGGTTTGTCGCAGTGAGGTGTGAACGCGGGTGTAATATTTCTAAGAGGAGTGAAAGCCGGCTTTGGATCAATAAACGGTGTGAATGCAACTGGAGTTTTAGGATTGAACACATTTTCAGGCTGATCCGGGGGCCGGCTAAACACCTTGAAGGAAGGAGTGAAGGCACGAACAGCGTCATTCATCCCTGGCGATGATACATCGTGGTGCGATTGAGCTCGTTCATGGTCCAGCTGGGTTTTGGGCTGAGGTTTCCCTTGGCTTTCAGTCAAAACATTGCGAGCTGGTGCAAGCCTGGGTTGAGCCGGTGTGAAAACCTTCGCCGCAAATGCACTTCTGGAATTCGGGCCTTCTGATGTCAGATTCGACGGGTGATTTTCTGCAGAAAAATCCTTTGCAGACAGTACCGGACGAGGAGTCGTTAATGGCGCCTTATTTTCATCGATAAAAGGTTGGATCTGAACGGGATTACTATTAGCCAAATATTCGAATGACAGCAAATTGCAGATTTAGTCACCCTGGCTGAAGGAGTACGACTGGAATGCAAGTTCTCGTCGACGAATGGGCGAAAAGCTTGTAGAAAGGATGAACAAGCCAGTTGGATATGGAATTCATGGATGACGCACCAGGTGTGGTGGTCTTTCCTTTCTCTTCTACATCTTCATCCTCATTTATGGCTGGAGTCCGCGGAGTGAGTCCAATCGAAGATGGCCGAACTTGCCTCAATGGCCCGTACTTGCTTCCAGCCATCATGGTCCTATCTGGTGAGTTATACATCCCGAAAACGTCATCAAGCGCTGCTCTTGTGTTGATGGTCACAGTTGGTTCGGTCCCGCCCAGAAGACTTCTCCTGCGCCCTTCAAACGTCGACTTCAAACCATCATCGTTGAAATCAACAGGAATTGACATAGACTCTGACGAGGTATCTGCTGGAAATTGGAATGACTCAGGCGGCGGGGGTGGCCATTTCTTCCCAAGGAGGCCCATGGATCGCGCTCTCGCTTCCTGAATGCTGAATTCGCCCCCTTCCTTCGTAAAAAGCAGAGACATGTTGAAACAATAGTTCTCTGGGCGTTTTCCGGGATCTGGGGGTGCAAGCATCACAGCGTACCGCGATTCTGCCGTCCCACTAGTATTCACGAGATTTGATGCATCAACTCGCGTCAAAGTCGCCGATGATGAAGATGCTGATGAGGCCTGTCCACCACTTCGCTTCGGCAGAGAACGTCGAGGACGATCCAAGCTTGCAGAAGGATCTTGACTTCGAAAATCTTGGTAGCGTTTCTTCAGTCGTTGCAGTGGACGCGCCTGACGTCTAATTCCTTGCCGATATATAACTTCAGCGTCTTTTCGCCTGTAAATATACATATAGAAAAGTACAAAAGGAAGGAAGAACTTTCACGTACCTTCCTTCAACCTCTAACAAAGCTGCGTAGCCCTCGTATAGAAGAGCAAAAGACGTCCCAATATCATTTGCCAGTAAATTTGCATAGATATCGATGGCATTAGCTCGATCGACCTGCCCAGCATACAATGTCCATAGTTTCAAGTAACGAAGGTCTGTCTTGTATGTTGGATCATTCATGAATGCCCTCGTAGCCTGACCGAGAAGTTCTCTAAGCCCCGAGTTGGGGTCGTCTTCCCCACAATTCTTGATGGTCCATTGCACGAACTCATCGTATACAGAAAGAGGATCCTCCTCCTCATTAATAGCTGTTGCAAGTTTTTGCTTGAACCTCTGCCTTTCAATGTCGATCCTTCTGGTATTATCGTCCGATAAGCGCGAAGGCATGAGTCTGGTTCAACTTGATGTTTGACCTTGCTTGTACAATCGCGTCGCGTCCAGCTGGGGCACGTGGTCATTTATCCATCTTCCTGCTCATACAACCTCAACAGTCCGGCGGTGGTCATCTCAATACTGACTCTCGTAACCACAGAAAGGCTAAGTTCCGGCTCATATTTTGGGAAATCGGCAGCTCGTCTCGTTAAATCAGATCACACATCCGCTGCGGCATTGTATAGTAACGGTTACAAAAGAATGACGATCTTCTTAGTTCTTCACCGATAAGGGACTCGACGGCTTTTGGGTATTTTCCCTCAGTCCAATTTGATAATTCTACTAATATACGAGTAAGAAAAAGTCAAGAGAAAGATTGAGAATGCTGTGACATCAAAGGTTGTCGGACTGCCGGCCCTAAATGCGCTTATGTAACATTAACCTGCCTCCTGGTCTGCTTTGGGACTTCATACAGGTGGTACAGGTGGTCTGGAATGGGTTAGTATGTGTCATTTTACTCGTGTCACCTGTCCTTCAATAACTCCCGTTATTAACGCATTTCCTCCTTTGTAGCTGACTTTCTCTCTATCAGAACACTGAGGAGTGCCGTGACCGTGGCACTTATGCCCGCGGAGGTGAAACCTCATATGGCACATGCAGGCGTAAGACTGGGTCTATTAGGGCATTCCCTGCGCTGGTGATATTCTAATAACCGGCTTTGTCTCAACGATGTCCTGTATGGCAGCGTTTATCCGACATTTGTGGAGATATGTCACGATATCTATACCACATGCTCACGGCTCATGAGGTCATTTAACGGATCTGTCGCCCGGCCTGTATATCACCCTCCTAAATGCACCATACGACAGCCATCCGTTCCAGTAATAGATTACCTACAAGCGCTTCTTCATTTCCATCAGAGAGCACCTTTTGAACACGCGTATCGGGCTGCTGTGATCCACCAACTGGGCTTACTTTCCGATGCTTACCTTCTTTGCTGGAGGCCTCGTTCTGATAACAATGGCTTGGATAATCTATCCATTTCTGAGGCAATTCTTCGTCAAGACAGACCTCGGCAATACTCCAGGACCCCTGCCCAGGTCTTTTCTCAAGGGTGCGCGTTGTGATAGTGCAGCTCCGTCCGCATCCGTCGATTGACCGACCTCTTACATAGGCAATCTTGGACAGTTATTCGACCCACGTTCTGGCTGGTCGTTCATTAGTCAAATTTCTCGACAATGTATGGATTTCTTGAAAGTCTGATGTACATTTTCCCGATCCGACGCGCCCAGTTGGCAGAGTTATCAGAATTTATGGGGCATTTGGCGTAGGCAAACGATAGTTTCCGTGCCGCCGACTTCTTCTGATCTTGGTCTGACAGTCGAAGTATCTATATATTTATGACGTCAAAGCGATGCACAACATTATCATCAAGGTCAAATTATACTTTCAATGCAATGCAGAATCACGACGACTTAAGATGTGACATCAGGATCAGGAACTTTTCCAAGAAACCGCTGCTTTTTTCGCGTATGTCAGCTCCACCTTTAAGTCGTCCTCAAACTTTGACCACGTTCATAGGTTCAACTACCTTGCTTTTGGGGGTGGACTTTTATCTTCACATGGTTTGTCGTAACCCAGGAAAGCCATGACCGATCAGTTGAATAAATATGACATAGGCGAAGTTCATAAAAGACAGCGCAAAATGCTCAATCCAATCTTTTCAAGTCGGCATTTACGCGATTTGAGTACGTTTCCTCTTAGCGTTCGATTCAAAAATATCACTCGATGTATAGTCCCCGTGTTTGATAACGTGGCCCGAAAGGTATAGGAGCTCTTTCACCATGGTTGGCCGTAATTTTACGTTACCCGTGTAGCTTGAATCGGCGATCACAGCCGGACTGAGCAGTGGTCCCCGAGAGGTAATTTTTATGTCACCTGTCATGTACAGGTTCTTATGGACCATCCATCAGATTGATATTTTGCATTGGACCAGTCGTGCTGCGTTGGAAATCATCGGGCGAAGTGCCCTCGGCTATTCCTTTGATCCACTGGTGGAAGGAGCAGAGCCTCATCCTTTCGGGACAGCGGCAAAAGAATTCAGGTATCTTACTTGCTGTTTTATTTTCCTCGTCTGACTCGGGCAGTCCGGCGACAGATGATCTCTTATTCTTGCGAGAATACCTGCTTCAAGGCCTTATCAAGATTGGCCCTCCACACTTTCGAAGGTTCGTCGTGGACCATTTTCCTTGGAAAGCACTCCGCAGAATTCGTGATGTCATCGATACAATGGATCACGTTACGACGCACATCTTTGAAGAGAAGAAAAGGGCTTTAGCCTCCTTGCTGAACGAATCATCTTTGAAGCAGGAAGGTCAAGGAACAGAGAAAGATCTTATCGCTATTCTCAGTAAGAGTCAATTCAACTCCTAAGTTGTTTCGTCAGTGATATTATCACAAAAAGTGAAGGCAAATATGAGCGCTAAAGAGGAGGACAGGCTACCGGACAAGGAGGTTTTAGCTCAGGTGAATATCATAAATCGACTTCGGCGAGAAGTCGCTGATTAATCATTTCTCATTTCAGATGTCGTAAGTTGACGATGCAGGGTTGGGTATCATATTCAAGCTGATAACCACACCAGGACATTTGCTTTTGCGGGTACGGATACCACCTCCAATGTCATTAGCCGTATCTTGCACCTTCTTTCGCACCGGCAGGAGATCCAGGACAAGCTTCGTAACGAAGTTATCGCAATGCTTGGGGACCGTATGGACTCAGACATATCATACGATGATTTGATGTCGCTTCCTCTTATGGATGCAATTTATCGCGAAACATTGCGTCTGTAAGCTCCTCAGCTTGACTATATCATATATACTGATCCTTCCTATGTAGCCATCCACCAATTACTTTCGTCACGCGAGTGTAAGTGGAATATCTCCTCTGTGTCAAGTAGGCTCAGCATCTATTCATTGATATAGCGCCACCAAGGATCACATCTTACCCCTTTCCGTCCCAATTGAAGGACTTGATGGTCGCAGCATGAGCTCAATCTTTGTTCCTGCGGGTACTAAACTTTTCGTTTCTATCCGTGATATCAATTGCGATCCCATGTTGTGGGGGCCCGACTCCTTCGAGTGGAACCCTGAGCGGTGGTTTTCCCGACTTCCTCAAACAGTGTATGATGCGCGTGTTCCCGGCGCCTACTCTCATATGTTCGTATAACCTATTCTCAAAGGGGCTTTTCATCATCTTGTGGTTTAGAATGACTTTTCTTGGTGGCGCGCGTGCTTGCATTGGATTTAAATTCTCGGAGCTGGAAACAAGTGCGTGATGAAACGATATTACAGCGCGTTTTTGATATACTCAAAATACCGTTTTCATTTTAGAGGTAGTACTGGCCAGGTTAATATCCAAGTTTCGCTTCTCTCCAGCTTTTGGAAAAGAGATTGTTTGGGAGATGAGTGGAATATCAACACCCACTGTCAAAGGATTACCTGGGCAACCTCAACTACCGATTGCAATCGAATCAGTATAGAAAACTTCTAACACTATGCTTATACTTACTTCCCTTTTCTTCCGCTACAAATATGAAGCATATGCCCATACTGGGCTATGTTCCTGACTGTACTGGCTACGTCATCGTACAAGAGGATTTTTCATTTGTCATGTAATACGCCCACAGTTTCTGAAACCTGACTATTATATTATGTAACCACGCACTTTGCCTTAACGAGGCCAATTGCAACCTCGTCTGCTGTACTGTAACCTTTCGAAATTGGAGTTAGAACACGTGGTCATAGTTTCATGTGATAAAACTTTTCCACTTCATCTAGTTCAGCCAAGTCTTCTATCAAACTCTGCCTCGAACTTGTATCTTGCCTGCTCCTTAATGTCTGTACGACCAACCTCGGCACAGCACGCAATCCAACAATTGAAATTGGTCCTACCTGGAGGGATGATCACTTATTATCTCGGGACCCTTCATGAGTTTTGGCGAGTAACGCAGTTTGAGGACTCATGGGGCCGGTATGTGGATCCTTAACAGTTCCAAGATGAGTTGATTATGCTTTCTCTGTATCCATAGTATCGCCGCACTTGGAGCTTTGGGACTCGGTTTCACTACCATTGTATTGTTCTTCTATGTGTTGTTGACTCCGTGGATTAAAGGAGTGGAGCCCAATGTATGTTACTCACACCGAATATTACTTCCGCCCTCACTGTAAGATCATCGTTAGTATCGCTCGTGGCGGGAGTCGGGACTTTTGTCCTCTGTGATACCTGTGAGTCGTTAATTCAGGGTCATTCTATGGCGAAGGTTCACAAGCCACCTGTGTATTTAGATTCTTACAACCACAATTGTCGTAGGCTTACTACTTCTGGTGGTGACACTTGGTCATTGGACGAGTTTGGGATACTTGA
This sequence comes from Termitomyces bulborhizus, assembly GCA_017580835.1. Classification (NCBI taxonomy): domain Eukaryota; kingdom Fungi; phylum Basidiomycota; class Agaricomycetes; order Agaricales; family Lyophyllaceae; genus Termitomyces; species Termitomyces bulborhizus. The sequence continues at coordinate 50,771 of JAGDQM010033699.1, read as the reverse complement.
GAGGTGCTGTCGCTGGTGAGAACCCCTTTCAACCCGGTCCAAGGATAGAGATTTAATCCATGCGCCTTATCAGCGACCGCTCTATACGTTCTCACATTTGGGCTTCTCGGTCTGGTTCCGGTACCCAAAGCACACAGTACCTGATTTGATTTCAACTTTGTCTTCAATCTTGTTTTATTATCATTTACTCTGCTATACTAGTATTTCTCCTGCAACTTATACTCAACGATATATTAGACAAAATTATTGTTACATACCCACGTCTTAACTCCTCTGATGCTATCTCCCATTTAACGCGAGTTCTTTCAAGTTCAAACTCGAAAGACACGTGATGGTGATGGATCATTGCCACCATTGTCTCCGCTCGGTGCTGACATCTCTCCTTTGCACCGCCAGGCTTCATGTACAATAATGCTTTTGGATCTTCCCCAATCACAAACAACCCTTTCATAAGTGATCCTACTGATGCTCAATCGCGCTTCCCTGATCTTTCGACTGGAACATCCGCTACTCACAGCTCATGGCCTCAGATCCCTACCAATACTGGTTTGGGATATCAGCAATCCCAGGGCTTGCTTCAGCAGCCTTCGTTTAAACACCAGCAACCTCAGCTATCACCTGGTTACACACATTCAGTCGGTTATCTGAGTCCAAATCCATCGCAGGGGATCGCGCCACAGTCGACAGGTTTGCCGTTCCAGCCGACAAGCTCTTTCGGCCAGCAGCTTGCTGCAAGCATGAGCGGTACGAGCTATGGCTATCTACAGGGGCAGACAGCGCCATCACAACAGCAGTCGTATCAACCTGCACAGCGGCAGCTGCAGAATCCTGGCTATCTCTCACAATTCGATCCATACGCATCGATCAGTCAGGGGTGGTCTGGTGAAAGTCAGGCGCAGGCTACAGTACAGCTAAACCAAAGCTATCCACAACCACAGCAGAATAGCCTCGTCAGCTCATCGACATCACCATCCGGACTTTCACACCCAAGAGAATACCTTCGTACGCATAAGACAGAGATTGAAGCTTGGGACACATATGCTTGGAAGCAGTTGTTGAGTTCATTCGATTCTTTGAAGAAAGCCTGGGAAGGACGAGCAAAGGATCTCGAAGGGAAGGCCAATCAGCTCTCCACGCAACTGCAATACGGAAACATGGGTTACCACCCGGCACAGGTTCAACAAGAAGGTGCAAGATTGCAGGGGGTCGGTGCAGTTTCCCCTATCTCTCCTGAAATACTAATCGATTTCCTGTTTAGCTGCACAAAGAAGCCAAGCTGCATGCTGGTAAGGCACAAGTATCATTACAGGGTCTTCGTTCCAATTGACGGTCGCATCGTTCTAGATTCTGTTGCAGCCTCCGCGTTCCAAATGCAAGAGGTGTTTGATGGCTACCGACAGTCTAGTGACGTTGCCAGCAAGCGCCGTGTTCGCGAAGCTTCTAATGCAGCACTGCAAGGTTTACCAGACTGGCCGTCTCCAATGTATTGATAGTGACACCACGTCTGACTGTATAATAATAAATCGGTTATGTACATATATGTTGTTTTTGCCATTTGTAGAGTCTTTGTACCCACGATAATTTGGTCTTTTGATGGTACAACTTAAGCTCAAGTCATTTGCTGCGGACTCAGGCTGATCGTCTTCCACACCATCGATGCCGTTACAACACGCGAACTTTACATGTTATTGCGAAAATGTTGTTCTTACATACATAATACAGACGAAAAGAACTGATCATAGAGAAGTAGAGGAAAACTCAATTATCAGGCGAGATAAAAGTCGGTCAATGAGCGAGAAAATAGGCTGCAATGACCACTGGACTTGATACGCCTCTTGCACTTGCCCTTCAAACTTTCCTTTCGAAGTCGATTATTACTTCCTTCGCGTCCCTTCTCCTTCAGAAGTGTCACCCAGTTCGCATGAGCCTTCTGATAGGTGCGCCAGGATTCCATACTTGCCAGCTTGGTAGTGATATCACGTGCTCTTTTCTTTGCCATATTCGTCTTCTCGAAAAGTTCGGTGCCTGCAAGATAGATGATTTCCTCTCCTTTCTTCTTCAATTCTTTCGCCTTCCCACGTGCGCGCTCGTGACGATACCGAACATGGTTCTGAATTTCTTGAGCCTTATCCTTGCCCTTGTCTACCCTATACAGCGTCTGGCGTCGGATTGTACGGACGAGCTCATCGAGTGATTCAATCAACTCATCAACTCGATACTCGTTTCGGAGGCGTGCCACGCGCCCATCTAGAGCCTGGGACACATGATCAACATGTCGGCCTATTGACTTCAAAGTCGATCCCGAAGCCTCAGCTATTTGTGAGGCTACAGTTGTGGAGGGACCAGCTTCAATTGACAGTTGGATCACTGGCCTGACGATGATGTCCTTCGCAGATTTGACCTTGTCCGCCCATGTCGGAGGTTTGCAGTGGGATTCAACAACGGCAGGCGTAGCTAAATGACCAGCCTTCGTCAAATGATTATCAGACTTGATGGACAGCGATGTGGACCCGGGGTTAAAGACAGAAAGGGAGAACTCCTTGTGGGTAGACATCACTGGTGTGTTTGGTCGGGCCGTGGTGGCAAGGACGGAAGTGTGATTGACTTCGGGACCAAACATTCCCCAGAATGTTGAGACAGGAGCAGATGTAGTAACCGTCGGAGTGGCCGCAGTTGACTTACGGAATGCCGTATTCATGGCAAAACCAACGATTAAGGACACCAGGGCAAAGCTTCGACGATATCAGGAAAGGCGCAATGAGACAGACAAAAACAGAACGTACAATGTAACTGCTTGAGCAGGGCTAATATGATCCGACATAACTTTGACGGGGCGCTTCTTTGCAACAGAAAGAAGCCTCTGGAACAATCGATGCGCATGCACGTCCCGAATGTCTTCAGTATTACTGCCATTAATGATGGGATACTCAGTGTCTATGTCCAAATGGGCCACTTTGTCATTAGGAATCGACAGAGCATCCCAATCTCTCTTGGCAATGTCTTGAGTCGCGTTGCTTTCCATCGATGAGGAAGTCACAAGAACAGGAAGATAGAGTGTGTGATCGGCAGGGACAGGCATGGGCATTGTGAGAGGCAAATACACGACGGCCAAAGAAGGTCGTTTGACTAGAGCCTGCGAGCTAGGCTAGAGAAGGGTGAATCAATCCAGAACCAGATAGAATTTTTAACATACAACGACAACGAGATCCTTTGTGTCCTCCGTTTTGTCATACACTGGGATGACCTGAATGTTGCTCAAAACCGAGTCGTCAGTCTTGGAACTGAGCCGTAGGAAATGTGTATGATGATCCTCCGGAAGAATTTCTACAAGAGTGTGGCCAGATACAAGGCCCGCCTTCCTTACTAAAGCCGACACAAAGGACCACTTGATCGAAGACGGTGAACCATACAACACCACCTCAAATGAAGTCTTGTCTTCGTCTAGAGATTGTTGGGTTGCCACGGGTATAGACGTCATCGATCCCAGATCCTCGTCGAGAAACAGACCGAAAGGGTCTATAGCGATAGCAGAATGATCAACGTCGTTAATCTCGTCGGCAAGAACATCGGTATCGAGCGTTCCATCTGACAGTGGAACGTCCTCGTAAGACAATTCATTCTGAGAACTAGTCAAGGGATCTGGGAAAGAAAGGCGAAGATCGCGAATAGACCCATGGGCACTGGCCGTACTGGAGCGAGAGGCACTAAGCGTGCTGATCATGCTCTGATCAAGAGCTTCATTGACTCGCTGCTCCTCGACAGAGTCATGCATAGCGCTCGCTGTCGCTTCCGAGGTGGTCATGGCAGACTCCGTTATCACCGCAGTCAAGGGTAGCATTACGGTCGCAGGTTCGGCGCTTTGAGCATCCTCTACGCCGCTTCCTTCAACGAAACCCTCCCATGCGTCGACATCTTCGTCTCTGGAACTACCAATGCTAAACGAAGACCTTCGAGACACGGGTGTCAAGCCCATGTTCTCACTACAGCTGTCTCCAGAGATTACTGAATCATTATCGTCTGACTCACGGTTACTGGCAATGTCGAGCCAGTCAGAGTCGGATAGGTCATCGACTTCGGACATCCCAGAGGAAAGAGGATAAGCGTCCAACAGTTTGCTAGAGTTGTAACTCATTGAGAAACGACAAAAGGGGGAGGTAGACCTTTAAGTCGTCGAAATCGGCACGCCCTTGCCGGTGCTTCAGATGTGACACTTGTGTCAAATGATCAGATTAGACAATCGCCTTTCGTACAGAGTTTTCTACGTCAACGGGGACTCAAAACTCCCATCAATTGCTATATATGTCGTTCTTGGACCTTCCTGTTGAAATCATCCTTAGAATCGTCTCTCTGTTGAACATTGAGGACATATTGTCCCTCAAACAGGTCATATCGGCTAATATGTTGACAACTGCTCCACTGATATCAGATTGCCCACGCAGACATGTCGTGCCCTACACGCTCTGGGATGTCTCGATATCGTGTGGCATCAAATGAGGATCGATCTTCCTTTGGACCTGCCTTGGAAGAAGGACATCAAGGCGCTCACAAGCTCTGAGATACAAGCTATAGTGATAAAGGCACTTCGTCTCGAACGCAACTGGTGTGGGTACCCTGGACGACCGCGGCAACTGCTCCAGATACAGAAAAATGTTGTTATTTACCAAATGCAACATTTGAGATCTCAATGGCTTGTGACTCTTACCCGGTCGCAGCTAGCCTTTCAACTTTCCATCATCTCGCTGAAGGATGATCTCTCTTATTGCATAGCAGATTGTCATGCCGCTGCAATGTCATTTTCCGCCATCCTCCAAATGGAGTCAGCAGGAATGATCGTCACTATTGAATATGATGGAATGCAGACAGAGTGGGTTTCTTTAACTCAGAATAACATCTAGATTGATGGTCATCATCCAGATATTTGAATATCTATTCTTTCGCTTTACCACATAAACAAGGGGACTCCTGCTCCACCCGAAAGATCCATAGCATTGCCAGACATACTTCAGAGGGCACCTTTTCTGATATACGCATTTGTGGAGATATTGTTGCCGCAAGTATCGCTCGTTTCATGGATCCAATCAACCCGCCCTCATACGAACTCTTCTTCATAAACACTGTCACCAATGTGCGCTGGACTTGTTCGGCAGTACCTCTGGTAAGCTAATCTCCTTGAAAAACCTTCTATATCGGCGACGCGAAACATCCGCAGAACATCGAACGACTTCGCTTCAAGCTACTTCCAGACCGTGTCATCCTTGTAGGCGTACGATCCCGTACTGATAATTGTCTGGCCATCAGTGTTCACTCTCTTCCTCCATTGTTCAGCTCCGCAAATGTGAGCTCATCGATCTTTCAATCAGACACAGAATTATATACGGAGCTTATAACTCAATATGAGACCGTCGTGCCCCTGCGCGGTTTTGATTTTCACATATCGGCCGAGCCAGTTACGGATTCACGATCAGATGATGTCCTGCCGATCTTGGTCTTTCCCCAGCTCATCCACCAGAGGGGGACTGGTTGTATTCTGAGACTTCCAATATCGAAGCAAATGCAGCCCTCATCTTCAAATTTCAAGACGCCACCGAAAACATCTGTAGATGTGACTTGCCTTGGAAGGACGGGGAGACGAGCGGTCTGGCTACGCCGGCACTGGGAAACGGATACTTTTGAGCTTATGAGGGGGGATTTCTTGCGCGATGGAACACTGAAGGTACAATCACTATTTCCGAAAGACATGGCGTTGCCCTTCGAGATCCAAAACTGTCTTTCGCTAGCCTTTGACGAGGCGACGGGACGCGTTTATGTAGGACTCCATACAGGCGAGCTCTACGTCATGAACTTTTAGGACTATCGGTGGTCAGGCTGAGTTGCGCTCAGCTCACGCGACCATCTCCATGGCTCCAACCCTGTCGGGCAAACGAGTCGGGAGAGATTACTTCTAGCCGAAGACGGGTCTTTGGGACAGTCTTCGCTTTTAGATACCATATTATGATACCAATGTACCGTTGTCATTTGTGCTATGTAAGTATGTATTAACACATCGGCGTCAACGTGGAAGTTCTCGAAAGGGACTTAGAGTTGTGATCGGCGTCGGCACGTGGCAATAGTTCTCCGAAATTCTTGTAATCGCAGAATCATCTTGACCCGTCTGCTTGCCCCACTCCGCTTCTATCTGACCCCCCTCTTACTGTCATACTGGAATTCTCCGGGCTAGAACTTGTGCCAAACGATTATTGACTCCTTTCGGCATCGATGGAGCACGAAATAGATCAAGTCGTACAAGCCATTCTCATTGCCTCCGATCCCATCCAAGTATCACTTCATCAACAAGCTCTCGCGTACATCGGAAGTATTCAACAAAATGCAGCAACGACTTGGCGATTAGCCCTTCCAATTTTCGTGGATCGAAATGCCGAAGGAGCTAGGAAGCATCCTCCACAGGCCCGGTTTTTCGCGCTTCGCGTGCTGGACGAGTTTTTTGACAATCGGTGAGTCATTGCCATTCTTGATGTCGCTTGTATTACGTATCAGATTCTCCAACGCGTACACAATAGACTGAGAGCCGTAGAGATCCCTAATATCGTGGATAATCGGCTCATTCTATATAAACTCACCATTTGCATTCACCATGAAATTGGAACTAACTTTTACTTCATCCATAGCTTTGAACCACTAGATGGAGAAACATTTCAAACAATCCAACAGGCTCTGGTGACATACATCCAATCGGAATATGTTGGTGGATCTGCCGAGTCAGACGCCACATGTGAGTATTGCTCTTTCTCTGAATGGACCTTTTTCGAGAAGCGACGTGTTTATAGTCCTCAGAAACAAATTCTCCCATACTCTTACTCTCTTTTTCCTATGCACTTATTGTGAACAATGGCCATCGTTTTTCACTGATCTTTTCACACTCATTCGACCAACGGACAACGCTGTGTTCAACCGACATATCTCTCTTCTCTTCTTCCACATTGTGCTGGAGATATCTGGAGAAGTGGCAGATCAGATGATCAAGTCCGCGCGACCATACGACGCCGATAGACATGCTCGCGATGCTCGAGTGCGTGACGCCGTGCGGGAACGAGATGCGGCGAGAATCAATGAAGCAGTATTAACGCTGGTCGCAGAGTGCTCTGAAAAGATGTTGAGTTTTAGGAAACAGGATGGTTCGGACACCCGAGATCTAGACGCGGCACTTGAGGTAGTGGACTGGGGTATTCGGACTTTTGGGTCTTATGTTGGTAAGTAGTAGTGCTTTGTTATAGAGCTCTCGACTAATTGACTAACATGAGTAACTTCTTCGAAGGTTGGATTGACATTAATTTGACTGTTACCCCGACAACTGTCCCACTACTATTCAATCTACTTGCTGATCCCTCATTACCGATTCGACTAGCGACCTCTGTAGCTCTGCTCCGCATCGTCGCAAAAGGTCTGAAGGAACCTGGGGACAAATTAAGTCTTTTCAAAGTCTTGTCCCTAGGAGAAGTGTTAGACGCCCTCGAAACAAAAACCAGAGCCCAGCAGGTCGAACGCGGTTCGGAAATAGATGAGGGTGAAGAATCGTATCGTGAAGCTCTAGGAAAGTTGCTGAATGTGTACGGTTTGGAAGTGGCGAAACTCAATGATGTATGTTCACCGGTATCTGCTTTTCAAAATAATGTTCAAGCAGTTGTGCAGGATTGTCCGAACGAAGATATACGGAAAGAAGCTTCCAAGTTGATGGCACAGCTCTTGCCCGTTTTGCTTCGGTTCCTGGTGGACCCATATGACGATACATGTTCTACTGTTTTTCCCCTCCTTCAGATCATTCTCAGCGGTGTGAGTTCATCATGCCTGCCCTACTTACATATATTTAGCCTCTCGTCAGTACAAGCGCAGCAGAAAGATTTCAACAGAACCCATCGATGATACAAAACGCTCGTTTCTTGCCAGTCTTCTTCAGGTTCTATTGACGAAGATGAAGTGGGACCCGGAGGCAGACCCAACTGACGCCGACGAAGATGACAACGCTGAATTTGAGAAGATGCGCAAGGTGAGTACCTTATGAATCATTCGAACTCGTGTCCGATGCATTGTTTCCATCAGGACTTGCGCACATTCATGGATTCAATTCTGTCAATTGATCAGAATCTTGTCACTGACGCTGTTCGCACACTCGCTTTGAGCACTATCTCAGCATATCAGAATGGCATGTCACTAGAATGGCATGATGCAGAGCTTGGCATCTATTTAGTTTACATCTTCGGCGAGATTAATAAAAGTGAGATGGACCTTTTGGCATGCCTTCCGATCTTTTCTCGCTAATTCATCTCATAACAGCTGGAGGAAAAGGTCGCGCGGCCTTCTGTTATGCGCCCTCGGTGGACAAAGAAAGGAGGAAGGCAACGGACTATTCTGAATACCCTTTGACGACGCACGGAGAAATGCTCTACGCCCTTGTTCAATCTGGTATAGTCTCATATCCTCACCATGCTGTTTCCCTCCAGTATTTTGAAACGGTGTCACGTTATACCGATTTCTTCAAAATACGGAAAGAATGCATTATTCCCACCTTGGAAGCTATTGTCGACTGCCGGTTCGTTCTCTTCTTTTCAAAGATGCATGTTGTTGTTTCTGACAGTCCATTCAGTGGCCTCCACAACGAAAACCTCACATTCCGACTACGACTGTATTACCTCTTTCATCGTTTCATCAAGGAAGCAAAAAATGATATCCCGCCAGATATCAGCGCCAGCATCGCTCAAAGTATTCTGGATCTGTTGCCCATTCAGGTTGAAATTCAAGAAGGTGACGAATCTGAAGGGGATCCTATTGCAGATGCAGTCAAAAGCTCCACCTTTGATTCCCAGTTGTATCTATATGAGACGGCTGGTATCCTTTGCTCCCTTCTGTTCAGGTCTCCGGAACAACAGGCAGCACTTTTTCTTTCACTTGTCAAGCCATTAATGGATGAGCTGTCTATTAATCTGCAGGCATCCACAAAAGGCGTTCAGGACATCGTTCCTATAGTCAAAGTCCATCATATCATTATGGCGCTGGGAAACGTCTCGAAAGGCTTCCCAGATTATCCTTCAACTACACTTTCAACCGTTTCAGAGGGACACGCGTTACCACCTCTCGAGGTTCTTGGTCAGGTCGCTCAGGCAATTCTGGTGTGCCTTGAAGCTATGAATGTGCACAAGGTTGTACGAGATGCGGTATGTTCTTCAATATGCTTATAACGCTTTTTTGTATTTACTTGGCCTCAGACTCGTTTTGCATTCGCAAGAATTATAGCAACAGCCGGACCGAGCGTTACTCATTTCATACCACCACTCATGGCCAATCTCCTTGCGCACTTTGAGCCCTCTGAGCTGGTTGACTTCATGAATTTCATTGGTTTACTGATTCACAAGCTTCAGGTTCGGTCTTTGATGGGCTTTTCAGCTGATCTGACTCTGCGAATGTATTCTAGAAGGACATGTTTGACGTCCTAGACCAATTGATCGGACCTCTGAATGCACACATCACGGCTTTGATGTCTCAACCAGTTGTAGGCACCGATGACGAACGGGCGCACATTGATACCAAAAAGGCGTATCTCAGCTTACTCAACAATATAATGATCAATAAGCTTCACAGTATCTTCACTTCAGAAAGTAGGAACTTTCTTCGTATGACGTGGTTGCTAGGTTTGATCTCGTATCATAAGGGAACTCAGCTACATTCGAATCTTTAATCGACAGTCTACGTCAACAAGCGGAAGATGTCTCGGATCCCTCTAGCCAAAAGATTGCCTTGACTTTCCTGAATAAGGGCGTCAACGTCTGGGGTCTACCAGCCTCAGATGGCACTCAGGAAGGCCTGCCAGGCTTCGATCGTTTCATCTATGAGCGACTCGTTCCTTCGATCTTCCGTGTCCCTTCGTCGGCTGGATTCAACATTAAGGATGGACAGATGATGGTGGTAAGCATTGAAACATGAGTTGTATTACTTGGTGCATGGAGTTTGACATGTAGATTCAGGTTCTTCACGAGATTGCAAATTTGCTACAGAATATTTGCTACATTCGTGGCCCGGAGGCCTACAATTATCTTTTAACTATCTTTCTCCCGTCGCAGAATTGGCCACCTGAAACCGCACTACAATTCACAACGAAACTACGAGACCTAGATGGCAAAAACTTCCGAAAATACTTTGCAGATTTTGTACGATCTTCTGGTTCCTCTTCCTAGCATATCCTCTATCTACGTTAGACTCCGTTGGAAACAATAAGTATTGGTATTCATTTGAACCTTCATAATCTTGTCACGCGCAGTCTCGTTTCTTGCTATGGTCTCATAATGTCTTACATATGTGATACTAGCAATCTATGTATTATTTTTTTTCTACGTAGGCATTAATTACATAACAGAGTCACGACTTGACTTGCATCTCCTTGACCTACCCTTGACTCGGAGCCCCGATCGCGAGCTCTTGAGTCTAAATTCATCAAATAGGAAACAATGAACAGTGAGTTTCCTCGTAGTTGGTTGAGTGTGACTTTCTCTAACCGCCCCAATCAGCCACACGCAGAGTGAAGCCAAAGATTGTATGTTCTCTTACAAGTTGAGTCGTGCTGAAGTTATCCTGACAATTGGACGTCAATGACGGACTGCAGAAACCCCCAAGGAAGGTGTGTATAATTACTCTCCCTCTTGACAGCCGACTGATTATTCTAGCATGGCATTACTTTTTCTGCTGAGGGAACATGGATTGAATTAGCCAAAAACATCCGCCGAATACAAAATCATGATGCCTCCGCTCTCTCTTTTGAAGAGAATTACAGGTTTGCATATAACATGGTCCTGCACAAAGAAGGTAAAATGCTGTATGAAGGGGTCAAGGAACTAGTCGCAGAGAACCTTGATCAGCTTGTCGATGAGAAAATTAGACCCGTTTTCCCGACAGGAAGTAATAACGATCCGATGCACCGGAGCCAAGAGTCCGATGTCTTCTTGAAAGCTTTGCGAAGCGTTTGGGATGACCATAATGGGAACATGGTCAAACTAGGGCAGATTTTGAAATATATGGTACGCGACCATCGATGACCATCCTTTCTTCTCTCATGTCTATCAAACCAAGGATCGCGTACACACTAAGGCTGAAAAAGTCCCAGAGATAGAAGCAGCAGGGCTCCATCTCTTCCTGAGACACATCATACGACCACCAATACAACAGCATATGTGTACAGCAATTCTCAATCAAGTTCGGTTTGAACGCGACGGGTCGAGTATAAATCGATCAACTGTGAAAGGATGCGTAGAAATACTCCTGACTTTGAAGGTTGACGACGGTTCCACGGTTTACCACCGTGATCTAGAACCAGCGTTTTTGAAAGAGAGCGAGGCCTTCTACAAGATCGAAGGAGAGAAATTAGTGGAGACATACGACGCACCTGAATTTCTTCGTAAGGTAAGGGCTACTCAACGCTTGAGATGTCCAGTAACGCATCCCTGTAGGTCGAGGCTCGATTTAGTAGCGAGGACTCCCGAACTCACCACTATTTGGCCAGTCAAACGGGTTTGCCGCTTCGCCAAGTCCTAGAAGACAGCCTTCTTAGCCCTCATCTGTCTACTGTGATATCACTGCCTAATTCAGGTCTAGAGAACATGATTGACACACATAAATTAGACGACTTAGCACGCCTCTATCGTCTTTTCGTCATTGTTCCCACCGGACTTCCGATTATCAAAAGGGCGGTTAGGAATTCGATTGCTCGTCGTGGCACTGAAATTAATCGTGCATCATCGGGGGCAGATGTAGACCCCGTTGCCGAGGAAGAAGTCACGAAAGGCAAAGGCAAAGCACGATCGACGGGAACACATAAGTTGGAGCTGGCCTTGAAATGGGTTCAAGATGTACTTGACCTCCAGGACAGTTTTATTACAATATGGGAACATGCCTTTCGTAAGAATCATGAAATAGAGGGTACTCTCAACGAGGTGAATCGTTCGTCCATTCTACTTATCAACCTTCATTGTTTTTTTCTCTACCAGGCTTTCCAAACACTCGTAGACAGCAACGAGAACTCTCCCGAGTACATTTCGCTCTTCATTGATGAGAACCTCAAGAAGGGTCTGAAAGGGGTGATTAATCAATGTTCTCAAACTCATCTCAGAACTCACCTTTACCCAGAAAACTGACGCTGAAGTGGAAACTATTCTGGACAAGACAATAACCGTCTTTCGTTTCCTCACTGACAAGGATGTCTTCGAGCGCTACTATAAGGGTCACCTCGCCAAGCGCCTCCTACACGGACGATCCGTTTCTGATGATGCAGAACGAGGGATGCTCTCGAAACTCAAGGTGGAATGCGGGTTCCAATTTACGCAAAAGCTTGAGGGCATGTTCCATGATATGAAGATCTCAGCGGAAACAATGAAAGCGTATAAAACACATCTCGCCAAAACAACGGTATATACTTGTTGCCGACTACACAAACTTACTGACTTAACTCTTGGTCAGGCTCCTGAAATCGAGCTTTCTGTCATAGTCATGACGTCCACATTTTGGCCCGTTTCGCAGACGGTTGCTCCGTGTTTATTTCCACCCGAGATGATGAAGACATGTAAATCTTTCGAACAGTACTACCTGTCGAGACACTCCGGACGGCGACTGACATGGCTGCCCTCACATGGAAATGCTGACGTTCGGGTTGCATTTGATGCTTCAAAGATCGAATTGAATGTTTCAACTTACGCGTTGATCATCCTCCTACAATTCCAGGGTCTCGCAACTGATGCCTTTTTGACCTACTCGGTGAGCTCTTCTACTAGTTTTTCTTGCTTGCCCTCTAAATTTTACCAAGGAACTTCGTGATGCTACAAACATTGTAGAGTCCGAGTTGCAGCGGAATCTCCAGTCTCTGGCTTGTGCCAAGTACAAAATACTCAAGAAACATCCTCCAGGAAGAGAGATTGACACAGACGATTCTTTCTCCTTCAATGCTAGCTTCACCTCTAACATGCGCAAGATCAAAATTGGTACGGTTGTTTCAAGGGTAGAGTCGGGTGAAGAGAGGAAAGAGACTCGTGACCGCATTGACGAAGAACGAAAACATCAAACAGAGGTTCGTAATGTTATTCCTTGACCTGTATCCCATCAAATGTCACTTTCTTAGGCGTGCATTGTCCGCATTATGAAGGACCGCAAACATATGGCGCACAATGATCTGATAAACGAGGTAACACGACAGTTATCTGGGCGGTTTTATCCGGATCCTCTAAATATCAAGAAAAGGATTGAGGGTTTAATTGAGGTAAATAACTTCAGCATTCTGCTGCGGGTTTTTACATTTAATGCCCTTGTTTTCCAGAGAGAGTATTTGGAACGATGTGAAAATCGCAAATCTTACAACTACTGCGTATGTTCTGTGGTTCTTGGCATGATATCTATCACTCACTTTGTCTAGGCTTAAATATCGTCTATCGTTGTATCATAACTGTCCATTAGGACGCCTCGTATTTCACCTGTACAACACTGCATACAAAATACCCCCACGCATGTCACGAATTTGAGTCTTCTGGATTTGAGACCGGTTCATGGTGCTGTTCCTGACGGGTCAGCCAGCCTTGTGCCACAATCAAGATTTGTTCATATAGTTATCAAGAGCGAAAAGAGCAATAGTGGTATACAGTGTGCCTTACTGGGGGATGCGACCAGGACGTCAAGCCTGTTTGACTGTTTCGCAATGGTCATCAGTCAAAGCATTCTTGTCAACGGGCGTTTGTGCCTCAGCATCACTCCGAGAAAGTGTCTGTTCCAAGTGTCTTCTGTGGTTCGCATGGGCAATTCCAAATTCGTATGCTGCGCGGTTCACGACTACAAATCTAGGTGAGAAGAACATCTGAAGAGAAGGAGCATACACGTTACCTCTATCAGAGTCAGTCAAGAAAATTTCGTAGAGCAATGCCGCGAAGAGCATAGCGGGGATGTTGGTCAATGCGGATATTGCTGAATATGCGTCACCGGCAGCTGTTTTTCCAAGATCCGTGAGCGCTCATTTTCATAGACATGAGTTGAATGGATCATCACCTCCTGATCCCCAGATAGTCATTGCCATAAGCCGGCCACCCATGTCGCGTGCTGAATTCGCAACGACTACAAAATAATGAATGAACGAGAGATTATAGCAAGGAAAGCAAACTCACGGCCAGGAAGCGAAAAACCCCAGATAGCTGTGCCGCTGGGTGAGGTAGGAGTATGAGATAGAGATTTGTCGGAGGAAATACGTCAACTCACTATGCTATCGCGACCATGAAAGGACCCATGGTCGGTGGAATCAAAGCGTTCGACGAATCAAGGGAGGCCCAGATAACAAGACCAATAAAGGTATCCTAGCATGGTATGAATGATCTGTAGTTATGTACCAATTGACTGAAAGCCGTTTCTCACCGAAACAAACTCGTTCAACAAAGCAAGGCCTTTTGTTTGCCCAGGAAGGAGGTAAAATGCAAAGATTCCTGCCAGTCCGTTGGGTGTGTATTGCACCGCCTCAAATGTACCTGCTTTGGTGAGAATGGCTGTGCACTCCTCAAAGATAACTTTGTACTGAGTGTAGACGAGCAGGCACGCAATGTAGGCTCCTAGAATTTGCGCGATGATATATCTTAGGGAAATCGTCAGGATGCGTTTGGGGGTACGAGAACGAAGTGGCGAACTGAAGGGTTTTCAGCGGTGGAAATCCTTTGAAAATCATGCAAGCAATGGAGACGCAAGGGTTGAAGTGGCCTCCTGATGTCCCAGCGCATACCCCAAGTGCAAGAAGAATGCCACCAGTGTACCCAAAGCCAATCTGCAGAATAGCTGATCGCGACGGTAAGTTCAATGCATCTGAATGCAAGGACATACAAACATGACAGTCCGGTTGGCGCTAGGCCCGCTGCAGCCATGATGTTTCCTGTAACCCAGGACGTTTGGGAGCCGATACCTACATCAATATTAGCATCACGCCCTCATACTTTGCTTCTTGTGCGTACCTGCATACACGTAGAAGAACACTCCCAGCTGGTCATGTGCGTGAGCTTCGTCGCATTGCCGCCACAAAGGATTGTTAACTCACTGCTTCAGCGAAAGATTCCATGAGCCAATGTATTTCCCTCCTGCTCCTACGTCTTTCCCATCTCTCGAAGACTGAAAGACGGGGCTGGAAATCACTTCTATAGACAACGGGCAAAGCCATCCTTCACTTCACTGGGGCTTGGGTTGGGTCGAATTGAGGCTTTCAAAGTTTCCACTTCTCCGGTTTTATAACCAGTTGACAGTGTGTGTGTACCTCATCTACGAGCTTTAAATATAAGATCAATGTTGTCAGCCGCTTGATTGTTTTCCATGTCAAATGACGTTGTGTATAAAGTAAGAGACTGCCATATGTAGGGTTGCGAAAGTGAAATCAGGGGGGAAACCCCGTCAGAATCGCATTGACACCCACATCAAGGAGTGGGGATATCGGAATGGCGTCCAACATATGGATATACTAAGCTACATATAAAGGTCATGAGACTCACTGTTGATTATGAAAATGTTACTTGTCCCATAATTTACAAAGCGAAAAAAGACGAGGTATTCATAAAGCTCGAAGTTCTGAACTAGTGCATATATATATGTATCACTGAGCTCGTGCAATGGATGATATCTCAATGAGGGTCATATTTCTCCGTTCCAATCATGCTCAAAGAGGCTGAGCATTCAATGTGTCCTTACATCTGGATCACGAGTCATGCGTCAGATCCAGTTGGTCATTGGACCTAGGGCCCTCAAGGCCTTGGGGCTCCGGAAGAACGGAGAATCTCCAACATGTGTCCAGGCACATCATCCGGGGAAAAATGATCTACATACATCCGTACACAGGCGAAGCTGCGGTCCTTGGGCCAAGAAACGGTCTCTTCTGATATATACCTAGGAAGAATCCTCTTGCGAGCCAGAATTTACCTCACGTTCGGCGCCTACATAGTAGTTCCCGATCCAGGAGGTGGCGCAATAGCAGTTGTCCTTTCTAGATCCGAGAACAGATGGGAATTCATATAGTAACTGGGCTATTTTCTGTCAAAGTTACTACAGGTTTACACAATACCTGATCTATTACGCTCTGGTTGAAGAGGAATCAACGGGCGACCGGAGAAACTCCGGACGAGTTATTCATACTTATGTCTGGTTCCGATCCTGGTCATCTTATCTACGTCTTCTCTCGGAAAGGCAAAGAATACATAACTCAATGCATTGACATGGTGACGTTATTCGGAGTCTGAGGATGGGTAAGTTTCTGATATAGCTGGCGTGTCATGACACCCAAGAGCGTGTTGGCTCGCGAATTGTTTCCAAACGGTTCAAAGGTGCTTCGTCAATGTCTGACAATGAAAGGGATAAATTAATTACAACTCGTCGTGGCTACTGCCCACAATATGGAACGCTTCTGCCAGCTCTGTCAATGAGTTAGTTAGATCGATGACTGAAAAAATAGCAGGTAACTGAATGTGAAAGAACGTACTTCGTCGGGTTTGCGATGAAACCTCTACCGGGAGAACCACATTATATTCAACAAATAAATCTCCTTGAATCGATTGTTCGAACACAGGCATTCCCTCCCCTCTAATCGTTTGTACAAACCCTAGAAAGTAGAAATGAGGCAAAAAGATTGACATATACATTAGCGTATAGACGTACCTGGTTGTGTGACACCTTTTCTAACAAGACGTACTATGTGTCCATCGAGATGAGTCAAATTGCGTTCGAAACCAAGAAGAGCCTGACATAAGGCCTATGACGACATAGCAAAGCCTGATCAAGGCAACGACGTACCTCGTCAATTCCGATAGTTTCTTTCCAGTAGAGGCTGCTCTCCTTCCTGCGCCAGCCTCCCTTATTCTTTATAGTCCGGACTCTAATTATGATATCGCCTGCCTCCCAATCTGGGCTTTCGTCGGCTTCTCCCTCAAAGACGATTTCGTGACCTTCAGGTATGCCAGGAGCGACTTCGAGAGTGTAATCCGCGGTATGCTCTACAACCTTCTGACCACCACAATGAGGACACTGCTTCTTTATAACTTTTCCACGACCACCACAATCACTGCAAGTCACTTGACTTTGTGCTACCATGCCTGGGAAGATCTAACTAGGGAGTGAGCCACAGCGCAAGGTATAGGAAAGGAGTAATCCTTACTTGTTGCTTGACGAGTCGCACGCCTGATCCACTACACGCCGAGCAGGTGTGAATGTCACTATCAGACGCTGCACCGGAACCTCGGCAATGATCACAAAGGATACGTTTCCTTGCTCTAAACTGGAACAGAGTTTTAAAAAGGGGACGACATTCACAGAATACAGGCCTACTTCAATACTTGCTCCTGTGTAGCTGGGATGATCACGAATCAGCCTTATCGAATGATGACTGTTATTTGACAACACTCACACGTCCTCTAATGGTAGTTCGAAGTCAGAAACAGAAGAGGGTCCCCGGCGAGTTTGTTGCTGCTGATCTGAAACTGCATGAGCGACTGATGATAAATGAACGCCCTTGATGACTTACGGCCACCACCAAAGAAGCTTTGGAATATATCGAACGGGTTCGCATGGTGTTGTCCGCCTTCGTGCGCTTTCAGGCCCTCCTACATATATTGTTGTTAGAGAATTACAAGACGGGCGACTCTGCACTCAGTCGTATACTGATCATGACTCACCTCTCCGTATTGGTCATATATCGAACGTTTCTAGAAATATGTAAGAAGCGTTGTCTTGCCAGACGTGTATGAACTTACAGTGGAGTCTGAAAGAACCTCGTATGCTGGTCGAGGAGGTGAGTGACTTGTGCTCAATGCATCTATCTATCATGCAGTTGCCCACCATGCGCAATTTCCACGAATTTGTCGGCTGCATTAGGCTCCTTGTTCTTGTCCGGATGATATTTCTTGCTCAATTTCTTGTACGCGTGTCTAATATCTCTTTCTGAGGCGGACTTGTGCACTATTTCAGCAAGTTAATCAGAAAAACACGCGTCTGACAGCTCGCCAAGTTCCAACGACATACAGCCGAGTACGTTGTAGAGATCGGCAGCAGCGGACAAAGAGACAAGTAGCAGAACAACCAGGTAAGCCGAGAGCATGATAAGGAGAGTGAGACCCCACAGAGGAAGGTCAGTTCACAAGCAGTAGAAGAGTGTCTGTATCTTTACTTCGAATTTGATAAGTAGACGAAACTCCGGTCTACGTGTATCTAGGTCACGTGAGAACGTGATTGTTTTTGCATCCATCTTTACAACAGGCTACACCTGCTACTGCTAGGGCGTTCCCATGCTCGTCAACCGAATATCGCGCATTCAGCGTTTCTCAACAAGCATACATAAATATTCCACCCGCGTACAGCCAACGTATCCGTTTAGCAAACTTCGAGGTGCGCATGCTTCCTACTGTAATATTGTATCATAGCTCACAGATGAGATTCTCAGCCTACCCATTCCTCATATCTCCCGAAGATGCAATTGTAGAAATGGCACCGTATGCATCGTTGTTTTGTTCGGGCGACAATTTCTGGGAGTCACTGGGAGCGCTATTTCTTCCAGGATTTGGTTTCAGGCCATTAAAAATCGTACCTGTGTACTTCCCTGGATGGTTTATAGATGCCGAAGTATCGGTTGAGGTCAATCTTTGGGATAAGCCGGTTTGTCTATGAGCAATCTTTGTCCTCATTTGATGACGCTGACTCCCGCTGCCGAAGTATAAGGTATCTGGTGCCGCCCACGCTTCGTATGTCACAGTCTATGGACCATGACAAATTAAATGACTGACTTTCACCAGATACCTACCAGGTCTTCAATACCATCACATGTATCATGTTCCAGCTATCTGACAAGGCGTAGGGTCCGATTTTCGAGTGCTCTCCTGGATCTCTTACCGCCCACGGGACCCTCACCTCTACAATAGCGATTCTCCTGTGCCGTTCACTGAAGAACTTACGCATCAACATGGTGTTGATGTGACGTGCATACCGTACACTATCTCACCCTTTGTAGGCTTTGATCTCGCACGGTCTGCAACCGATCCAATCCGATTGGTTAAAAACGAAAACATCAGCTTGGTTCCTTCATCCATTCGTACGGGCATGGTGAGTATGTTGCCTGTGTTCTTTTGACTTTGCCTTGATCGTCTTCCTTGCGTAGTTCGCGGCTTATCCTGTCCTAATTCCACTCTATCTTGCGCAGTACGAATATACTTTTGCAGAGCAAAAAATATGGAGAACGTTTGCTATGGAAGCCACTACATCTATGGTTAGTCTATCTCTCCCGGGTTCATACTTCTATTGATAGTATCTAGGGTAGAATTTGGACGGAAAAACTTTATTCGACTGAAGTCGAGCTGGTCCCTCAATGGGGCGATCTCAATGTGCACTGTCTGCGAGGCACGCCAGATCCCTTCTTTGAATTTAAGGACTCCAACTCCAACCCTTCAGAGCCGAGCCCGGATATTTACACGATGAACGCTTGGTTGAAAAACGTCATGCTCACCTCTGGCATTCAGCAGAAATTGGCGAAAGAGAGTGGTGTACTCACATCAGATGCTGATCCTCGCATACGTCCTTTTACCATTAAAGAACGAAAAGATGTTCACAGATGGCTCGCGCTCAGTAAAGAACTTTTGTCAATGAATCATATCCGTGAGGTACATTTTTCTACTACTGAGTTTTGCTTCCATGCATATTGATCGTGTACGAAAGGTTCTGCTTCTGCCAGTTGCGGAAGAAAGAAATAGCGAATCGGTCGAGAGCATTGAACGCGCAATTGTGGAAATTAAGGCACGGCGTGATGCGGCCACGCCACGATGGTGGAGAGAATGGCAACATACATCGCAGCAGGCGGAGTAGATGTAAATTGACAATGTCGTGTGATTATCGTCATTTGTCACATCACGTGTACATCCTGATCTGAAGAGTTGGCTGCTACATGCTTGTTTCCTGACATGGTGCATCATCGATTGAATGGAAAAGAGACAAATCCAAATCCTCACATAAACTTTATATCGTCTCTTCATCGAACAGATACCTCGGACCAGGAATCAGCGCGACAACTCCTGTGTAGTCTTGCGGCGCAAGTCCGCCCAATCATGAAATCCTATGGCTTTTCTGTAAACAGTTTCGAGGAGGTGGGTTGCTTCATGATCAATAAATATAGAAAACCCATCTTTCTAGTATGAGTACAACAAAGTATTCGCAGGCCGAAACTGGAACGCTGGTGAAACCATCGGTGCGTTGAGTTCGTTCGCCCTCAAGTCTTGACCAATTTGTCAAATTCGAGAAGAGCTTGTCCTACGCAGGCCTAATGGGACTTTCCTGCCGACTTTCTGGCTAATGAGCACACTTTGTCATGAGGTTCGTTTGAATGACTACTTTTCACGGCAGAAAACTCATAGAAGCTCACAGTTGGCGCACATAAAGGCATATACCTGCAAGTTCTTTGAGCGGCACAAATCTGACTGTTTACAGCACATGAACCATGGTTCAGACTTTCAAGCCTTGTGGAAGCAACTGCGTGCAGAAGTATGTGCCTTGCAGGATAGGGGATACTACGGTGACGGTAGGTTTCTCTTGTCAAATCTAGAACCATTTTCAAAAGACTTGACATGTTTCCTGCCAGGTTTCTGGTCGTCTGGAACCCGCCTGAGCGACTCTGCTAAAGTGAGCGGACAAGGGATAGAACCGGGAGAGCTGCCAGAATATTTGGTGCGTCCTAGATTCGACAGATTGCACTTTTGACTTACCACAGATGATCTTTGTAGTGCGGTGGTGCGCAGGCGCGCAGACGTCCTACCGCCACGAGAAGCCGCCGACCGCGCAAGCCTCGCAACGCACCCATTGTACCGTCGAATTCTACGGGCAGACAAACCGCCAAGCCTCGCAAAGCAGGTTCAAGAATAACGTCTAAGAATGCCTTCATGGGGCAAGGTTTGAGCTTGATGGGCGATGTAACGGATGAGAAAGCTACGGGCACTGGATTTGGCAAACGAGCCAGTAGGTCCGTGACCCTCTTAATTCAGCTCTATAGAATTCGTTTGAATAAGGAAATCCGCTATAAGTAAGCGTGCTCGGGAAGAACGCGCTTTGGCTACGGAGCGACGCTGCCTCACTTTACAGAATCAGGCAAAAGGTCGGTCTTGCCAATCATTCACATTTCCAGAGCCTTATCGAATACAGTCTCATCTGACTCGAATGCTCCTGATCACATTAGTGAAACAGAAACCGATTCTGGTTTTGAAGAAGTGGAGACTACTGTCCCTGAGACGGATAAGGACCGTCGAGAAGCACTTTTGACATCCAATGAGAAAGTTGATCTAGAGCAACTCAAGTCGGGTAGTCTATGGGAGTCATTTAAAAATGGCTTTGTCTCGGATAAGCCGCAGAAACATTCTGCGCGAGTGATGAGCAGTGTTTGCAAACTTGACATTGCATCCGGTCCCACCAGTTCGAAAGCTGAAGGCAAGAGGAAGGTTCTTGATTTGGAAGAGGATGATATTGGTTCGTCTCTAATTCTGAGCAGTGTTTATGGGTTCGTCTAAGATGGTTTAACTACCCCCACAGAAGTTTTGCCGGCTCCAAAAGCCGCAAAGACATCCCGTAGCAGTGTACGGCCCACACGAATAGACACAACGGAACATAGTCAAAAGACCTCAGGTCAGTCTGCCTCGCTCGCACCTGCGATGTGGGCTTGCCAAATTTGTACATTGTGAGTCTCACGATTGTGACTTACCGAACTCCGAGACGATCGTATGAATTGTAGAGAAAATGAATCTGAGCATCTTGCCTGTTCAGCCTGCGCAATGCCGAAAGGAGAACGATCTTGGCATCCACATTGATTACAACGTACACAATTTCAACGCGAGCTGATACATCTCTCTAGTCCCTTTATTTGTATATTACATGATATCAATCCTCTCAGTGACACGGTAATGACGCCGTTTATCGCCAGCACCTGTTGAAAAGATCAGACCAGCGGTTTCTTAAAGCAAATTAACCTTCCGAGCGACACCACTCACAGAATTTCGTATTCGGTGATAGCGACTTCACTGCCTCCGAACGAAACGTTGCAAGCACCTCTGGACAATGGTCAGCTCTCACTCTCATCGGACGGAATAAGGCACGCACAGGTGTTCACTTGTTTTACCAGGGACCTTGACCCCATTTACCAATGCGAGACCGTGGTACAGTTTCGCGCCATGGTCCTCGTAACCGCCTTCAATGGGACGCCTGCCAGGAGGTATTTGGCCGTAGGAGGTGCGAACCCACTCCATCGTCTGCGGAACGAAAGGGAGAAGATCGAAACGGCCATGGTGCGCGCGCTCTACCCCACCGTACGCGACAGAGGCAAAAGGTTGGAGATGAGGTCCGATCTTGCAGGGATGAACCGAGTTCTCGAAGAGGGCAGAGCCCACGAAGACGGGTGAACCATCGATGTCTTGGGATACGGGTGGGCCAGCGACTGCGGCATCAGGGAAGGGAGATGTTGTCGTCAGAGGTACACGATAACCTGATGACGGCGCGGCCGCTGTCTGGTTGTCATGGGGCTGAGGGGCAGATGGGAAGGCGGGAGCTGCATTTGGGAACGGAGCACCGTGTTCAGGACTAGGGAAAGGTGGGGGGATCGGCGGGGGGATCGGAGGGGGGACACCAGGGGCGCCCGTACGGTTCGCCTCAAAGCTGGGAGGAACGAAGGGAGGAGAGCTCCACTGATCGTGGTCAGGTTGAGAGAACCCCATTGAACTCTCACGACCTGAAACATCGTATTCGTCCTTGTGTTTCTCCTTGTCCTTATCCTTCTTGTCCTTATCCTTCTTGTCTTTATCCTTCTTGTCCTTATCCTTCTTGTCCTTCTTGTCTTTATCCTTGTGGTCATGGTCCTTGTCCTTGTCCTTCTTGTCCTTATCCTTGTGGTCTTTCTCCTTCTCCTTCTTCTCCTTATCCTTGTGATCTTTATCCTTCTTGTCCTTATCTTTGTGGTCTTTATCCTTGTGCTCGCCGCCTCCCATTTCGAGGATGGTGTGATGCTCGGTGAAAGAATGAGTCGATTGAAGAATGCGTTGAAGACAGGGAGATTGGGGGCCACCCACAATCTCTACGGACTTTATATGACCCCAACGTGGCTGCAGGCGGTGCACGTTGTTACAATGGATGCTCAGCTGAACAGTTTGTGATATTATCTGCATCATGTGACGTGAAGAAGGGATCACGACCCCTCAAAAGTCAGTTATTTTCTCAGAATTCGGTTGGCTTCTACGACAATTCCACAAGCGACGAAAGTGTTTCTCGATCCTTAGGCCTTAAGTGTCATGTTGGTATATTAATTGCCGTGCAAGATCTCATTTACATAAGAAGTTCAATGACGGAGGACTATGCGTGATTCTCAGTTAACCCGTTTCTGTTGGTTATCCATCGGAGTGTCTTTACTTGTCTAATGAGCCTTCTTCAGAACGAGGATAGATATAGTCGCGTACTCAGCTATGGACACAAGCGTTGTGATCGTCGCTAGTGCTTTCCCCGGCCTAAGATACAACATCAATCATGGACTTTCCCTTTTCCTTATCGTCGGCCCCTTGGTAATGTTACGCGTAAAGATATAGAACTCTTTGCATAATAGAGTTACTCTAAGCATTACTTATTCATCTCAGGTGAAGGTGTACAGGGGGGTGGTTAACTCTCGAATGTCGAGGAGGTGGATTTTTCCCCCTACTTCATCTGGTGGCACCTCACTCCACACGGCCTGCGTGTCTGGTTTCTCCTGCGCGAGGATGCGTCGGAATATCTCCCCTACAAGTGACCATTTCTACTGGTGAAGGACGTGTAATGAGTGCATCACTCTCATTCAACAGAATCTCATCCACCTACCTACCTACCACTGTCGACGTGATCGAGTCCATTTTGCATTCCTGGAATTCCCAATGCAGAGGTGGTGATTGGATATCATCAGGAATGCCAGAGCTTCCTAGATGTTTCGACTGGCTTTGATGCGCTATTCGATGGTGTTTACTAGGATCGATGTAACCAGCCTAGAGGATGAAAATAGGCTTTACAAGGAATATTCCATCATAAGTGTAGATGGCAGTGTGTTATAAATGATACTTGTAGATCCGAGTCCATTCAAGCAATCGAAGAGTTGGAGCCATACAAACAAATACATATATTCCACAGCCTGGACCAACTTGAAACCAATAAACTCTCGTACCTCCTTTCAACCTAAACCGGAGACCACCGTGGTGGGGTGACTTATGCCAAACGCTGCTGGCAGCCAATAGCATTTCCTAAGGAAATACTGAAAAAGAAACATGTTATACTATTTCTTTGACAATTTTTTCCTCTGGAAAAAGGCTCTTTCCATTGCCTCAAGCTTTTTTTATCGGAAACACACTGTCTGAAAATGGTACAACACGTTTCTTATTGCTGGAAACAGGTCTCAATGATAAGCAATGCGATGACATCGGTAGATGGTTGGCGGCCATATGATTATAGACTCCAAATTTACCCCATCTAGACATAGATAGAATGCAATGATAGATGTCCATTTCGATAGATGTCCATTTTAGGAATATGGAAACTCAGTTTTACAAGGGCGCCACAGTCATTTTTGAAAGCCCTTGGCAAGCCGAAATCTTGCGCTGCACAAGTCTGTCTCTTTGGTCATCCTAGATACAAGTCTAGACACAAATCTATGTCAGTAATCCGCAATGTTTAGTCAGGCAGATGGGCGTTGAGACGAATTCTGCGTATCTTCTGCTTGTGGTTTGTATAACTTGCGAGGTTAATAATTGCCACACAAATTCGTAACGCTGGCTCCCAGGCCACTATGTATCGCTATTGCATCTTTGCACTCACCTCATAGACGCCCTATAGAGGGAGCTTTGGTCTTTGAAACAATCGACTCACGTGTCCTGATGCGATCGAGTCGTATGAGTGGCAAGGCAGAATAGAATAAAACGTTGGACTGCTATAGTTGGGTGGAGGTTTGTGGGTTAGATGGATTTTGGAATTGGGTAGTCAGAACAGCCATTTCTATAAATCCTTTCTGTGATCTCCGGAAATTATGTCCGGCAATTGCCTGATGTTGTCTGAGTCTGAAGGAAGCGTTAAAGTATGAAGGCATTGATTCTATGCATTAGGCATGTCACCCTCATAAAATCCTTTTGTATACAATGCAAAACATCATCATATCCAGATTGTGCTGCAGAAAACTACTGACCTTGACAAGCCGAACCTCGGCATCCTCTGTCTATTCTAGGTCCGATTATTCTTTTATCTCAAGTCTGATAGCCGAATGGATCGTTTTAATTACGTAGCCAAAAATAACCAGCTCTCGTGAATGCCCTTTGCCTTCGGCAGCTAGAGCCGCCAATGACGGAGAAGAATAGGCAAACGTGCACGGGCTCTGGATACCTTTCTTGAGCAGCGATAGTGACAGGACCCCAGGGACCACTCATCTTTGATTCTATATATGTAAATCTAACTGCCAGTCAGGCCCACCAGTCCTTCCCTGGATTACTGGGCAACCATGTCCTTGAAATCACGTATTCGGAGCGTCTCGCTCATATTCGCGTAAGTTGTGATCTCAATAATGCCTCTAAAGATGAACTCATGTCTCTGAAGCTGTGGAACCGCATTGTTCTCAGATGGTGACGACCTACTGCCCATAAGAGATCTGTACACGGGCTAATTCTTATCAGGATACTCGAACGGAGTCATTGGCAGCGGTTTGTCTCAATCTGATATTATCCACAATATCATACTCATAGACATATCTAGTCAACACACGTAAGTTCCTATTCAGAACCAGGACCCAGTGCGGTCAAGTAATCCCTTGCTGCAGTTCTCAAGCGGGTTTACGGTCCTGATATCGTCTCAAGACATAATTTTAGCACTGTCTTGAGTAGTCTTGCCTTTGCCGGTGCTATAGTTGGAATGCTGATTTTCGGTCAGTTCAAACATGCGATGTCACACGACAACTAACGCAGGAACACAGGCTATCTCTCGGACAAGATAGGCAGAAAGTTCGGCATGGTGATGTCGCGTGCCGCTTTCCCTAGATCGTTGTACTGACAAATTTTGTGAACTTCAAGATGTCTGCGACAACGATTATTGGGCTATTTTCCGGTCTATCCGCGGCCTCTTCCGGTATTCACGGAAGTATTGATGGCCTCCTAGCCATGCTTAGCGCTATGCGGTAAGGATTTTATTGTTTTGAATCGGGTTCGAGGTCAATAACTTCCCGTCAAATTAAAACGTAGATTTCTTTTGGGCATAGGAATTGGAGCAGAATACCCTTGCGGCTCTGTGTCTGCTTCGGAACAGACTGAGCAGCCTGGAATCAGCAAAAGAGCCCAGCATCGTTGGTTCACTCTCGCTACTAGTAAGCTACGCCCGGCTTGACATTACTTCGTCACCCACATTGACATATTCGTATTCTCGCTTTCTAGACACGATGATTGATTTTGGGTTTGTAATTTCAGCGTTTGTACCACTAGTTTTATTCTGGATGTGAGTTTTGATCCTCTTCCGTTCTTGTTGGTGATGGATGACACTATTAGATTCGGAAATAACCATTTGCGTGCTGTGTGGCGTCTTTCGTTGGGACTAGGCGTAGTTCCTGCTTTCTTCGTGTTCTTATGGCGACTCAACATGGAGGAACCGGAGCGATACAAGAAGGACTCCATGAAGAGGATGCGCATCCCTTATGGCCTGGTTTTTCGGCGTTATGGAATGCGTCTGGCGGCGATTTCTTTGACATGGTCAGTATCAGTGAAATAATTTCGACTATATTGATTCAGTTCGAACTCATTGTCTTCATTCAGGTTTATCTACGATTTCATCACGTAAGTTTCTGATCGTTTTTTACCTATTTGTAAAATGAGAGTTTTCGACGCATATCTCACAGATACCCTGTGAGTTTGTAGAACTAATGCTAGGTTCACCTCGTTTTGACGCTTGCAAAGTTCGGCATTTTCTCATCGACGATTGTCGACAAGTGGGTATGTTTGCCTCACCATCAGTCATTTACTTACGCCTTCAATAGTATTACCAATAACTCTGACAGCCTTTCTGTTGTGTTTGGATGGAACGTTGTCGTAAAGTAAGCCCGAACTGATTTATGGATCGCACGGATTATCTTCACTGCATGCAGCTTGTTCTACATTCCCGGTACCGTTATTGGAGCTTTTGTTGTAGATTACTTGGGTCCCAAATGGACCATGGTGAGTCTCAGTTACCCCCCAGCAACTTCTGGCAGAAAGAATCCCATCGGATCACACTAGATTACTGGCCTTATCTGCCAAGCTATCATCGGCTTCTTCATGAGTGGTTTTTATGCCCAGTATCGTCTATTTATGCATCGCCATCCAAACATGTCTTAATCTCTTTGTTCAAGGCTCACCAAGAACATCGGCGGATTTGCGGTAAGATTGGACATTTGATACAATACTTTGGGCCCTCAACGAAGCTTTTTCTAAGGTGATATACGGCATTTTCTTGAGCTTCGGCGAGCTGGGTCCCGGAAACTGCCTCGGCCTTTTGGCAAGTAAATCAAGCCCAACTGCAGTTCGAGGACAGTTTTACGGTATAGCTGCTGCTATTGGTAAAATTGGAGCCTTTGTGGGAACTTGGGGTATGCTCAGCCGAAGCTGGCCAATCCATTCAAACTGATATTGAATTGCATCTTTCCAGCTTTCCCACCAATGATAGATGGTATGTCGTTCTGCTTTTCTTGGGAAGCCAGAAGTTCACCATATGATACATTTACAGCTTTTGGAGGTTCTAAATCCATGAAAGGAAACACTGGTCCCTTTTGGGTCGGTAGTGGTACGTTTTTAAGGACTGCTCACATCCACTTTTTCACGAAACACTGAAGGTCTCGCAATTCTGAGTGCCCTCATTACATTGTGCTTCGTCCACCCTTTAACGGTAGACGGCATGGAGAAGGAAGACCGCGAGGTAAGCTCTGAATTTTGAGCAGCTTTTATCTGTTCACTGATCGGTGTTGCTAGTTCCGTGAACATCTCGAGGCTAATGGTTATGATACAAGTTTGATGGGATTGGGTGAGGACACTATAGTTGTCGAAGACGAGTTGGACAAGAGCCAGTCGATATGAAGGCCGTTCAGTTTTTGTCTCCAGGCCTGGTTCTCAACCATCAATCACGATATTGCCGTTTTACTATCTGTATAACATATGTAATGATGACGGGCAATTCATAAATCCTGTTCGATGCTGTTAGAATGTTCAGACCCTTGATTGATTAGTCCCTCAACACATGACATGGTTCTGACTGAGAAGTCAAAAGCTGTACATAGAACGAGGGAGGTTTCAATGCTGCATGGCGTCCCCGGACTTGTTCGTCTTCGCAAGCTCATTTCTAATGTCAAGAGAGAATAAACCTTTGTGTCACACTGCTCTCTCTTAGGAACTCACCGTAATTGCGTGCTAAACTCATCCTCAATGTCATCATCATCCCAATTGTCTTCCCACAACTTGTCACCTCCAGACTTTGCTGATCCAGGTGCAGCACCGCCGAGATGTGCGAGATTTGTTTGGGAGTCGTCCCAGTCTGAACGAAAATGATGGGTGAACATGACCATCCTATGAAGACGCAACGGGACCACCCACGAACCTGCCACCTCAAACTCCTCGAATTCATCGTCCTCTTCCAAGACACCGAGATGGTGCTGAGTCACCTCCGTCTTTTGTTCATCGGCCTTGGAAGCGCCTTCTGTAGCTTTAGATGTTGAAGCAGAAGCGGACATTGTAGTTGAGATCAGAAGAGGAATAAATGAAACGCGCAATGACGCGTCTCTGAGGCGTGAGAAACCGTGATCACAAATTTCCCAAAAATGACCTCGAGCAACATTTGGCTGTGACTATAATTCGAAGACCATGGTGATTCTGCTTCGCGTCAAAAAGGCATCAACAGTTGTATCATATTCCTTCCAGTGAGGAGGTTATATGTACACAATGTGCACGATTATATGACGTGAGTCGGGTGGTGGGTTCTAAGTAATCGCACGAGGATCACCGCGAAATGAGACTCGCAAGTCGCCGAGCGTCCAAGCTCAAATGGCTACGACATGGCGATTAGAGGATGTATGATACATTTAATATAATAAGAATAAATAATGAATAAAACAAATCAGAAAAAAACCTCATGCGACCCCGATCCCACATAGGTTGTTCCTTCTGATCTCAGGCAAAACATGAGCATCCACGTCCTGCTCGTCATCAGAAGAATCGTTTAATGAAGAACTCGGAAAGTCCACATTCTGGGGGACAGATGCTGGTAGGTGTGTCGCGCTCGAATGACTATATTCAATAGAGGTACGTCCTACTGACGTTTCAAAGCCTCTTCGGGGAGGTGGCGACTTTTCTGGAGTGATGAGTTGCTGCCTGCCTCTGTCATTCATGTGTTTATAGAAAGCGCTCGGGGGATGGAACGCGAGTTCCTTTGTTTTGGCTTCTCGTAGAATTTCCTCATGCAATATCTCTGCAAATTTTTGAGCGTCCCCTTGAATCCATGCATCAAAAACGCCTTCCCACTCGCGTGTAGGCACAGGAAAGTCAAGGTTAAGATAAATCGCTTTCAAAGCTGGCGTAGTAGGCTCCTCATCAGTGGCGAATGAAGGCCGCGGTGATGATGATGGGCTTGGGCTGTTGCGAGAAGAAGCGATTCCTCGAGATCGAACAGCTTTAGCAAATTCTCGCACCATCCTTTTGGTGCCGGGAACCCGAAGACTTGTTCCCACCACTAAAAGGAGGTCTGCTCCGCTTCGCCCCTTCCCTTTTGAGGACCCAATCAGATCCTTTTTCACAACTTCTCCCACCCCCTCACCATCCTTATGTGCTTCGTTGTACAAGACAACGCTTGGCCGAAGTTTCCCCACACCGCGTGCCCGTTTTCCTATCAGTTGCCGAGTCTCTTCCATTGATGTGCATTCGGGACATTGCGGCGGAAGACCCGACGTGAGCGAGGGTAAATACTCCTCAAGAGGGAAAGAACAATTGCATATTTGACAGTGCATCGACTGCAGTGTGCCGTGAAGTGGGATACATCTGGGGAGATCAGCTGGGCAAGGAAGCTTTGTCGCGTCATATGGTTTGTCAGGACATTCGGCCACCGTTGCTGCCTTTGAGCGCCCTTTACACCGCTTGTCTTCAAATTCCGGCACACCGAAAGACAGTCCACATTTCTCCTCAATAGCATCGATATTCTGCGTGAATACACGAAGTAGCTTGCCCCGATCATCGAGAGCCCGAAGAACCCTGTGGAATGCGGTGGGTTTGGCAGCTTGTGAGAGGTTCCAAAGCTGAGCAATCATCTGGCAGAACAAGGCTGTAGAATGTTCCGACTATGTAAGACTAGTCAGAGATCTGCATAGGGTGAGACCAAGGTGCGAAAGCCCAGTCAGAGTCTGGGCATTTTCGAAAGAAGGCATGGGAAGAGAGCTCTCTTGCTAGAATACTCACGTTAAAGACCGATGCATCGAACAAGTCCTTCCCAGACGCCAGCGCCTCGCGGGGGTTGTCTCTCTTGAGTGATTTGAACAGGCCATCTGCTGACCGGAAATCGGGTATTCCAGCCTGTACTGATATACCGGCACCTGTGAAGCCATTCAAAAGTCATATTCCTATTCGTCCAACGGGTGAGACACACCACAGATGACCACAATCCTCTTCGCTTTCAGGATAGACTTGATAGCTTTGGATATCTGAGCCTGAGGATCCACTGATTCAGTGAGGAAGGACGGGGCGGCCGGTAGAGGGGTATCCGCCTCTAAGGGCACGAAGAGAGTCATCTGCACACGTTCGGCAGTGACAGATGGTTGTAAGAAAGGAAGTCGTTTAACTTGGATTACCCAAAAGGGTATCCAGCACGAAATACTTTGTGGCGCGGGAAACATCACGGTTTTGAACGGACATGAAGCTTGATGTATTGAGGAGTCTTCTAGGTAAACTATATGTTTGCGGCCTCTTAAAGGAACCCATGGCTCCAAAACGGTCAAAAATTGAACTTTTCTCCTTCATCAGCCTTACCATTTCTGTGGGAGATGCATTGGTACTATCTATGGTCGCCTCATGAGACCGGTGACCACACCCAACTTGGGCTTGTTCCCATCGTTCAATTCTGGGATATGCACATGATGCACAATACGTCTTTGGTGGAATGTGGATTAAAATATTAACCAAGCATTCACTCAGTTTTGGGAAATTTCAATCCAAGCTGGAAACTTGCACCTCCCCGTCATATTTTGTCTCAATCGAGGCCACAACCACACTCTCAATTCAAAAGATGAATTAAAGCTCAACTACAATTAAGGGTCTACCTCATTTATCATACACGAGTCGTCAAGAACAAAGCGAGAAAGTACTAGGTTTACAATTAGCGATACCAGTAGCAAGAAATCGGAGTGAATTTATTTTCTCATCTTCCAGGCTTCGTCAATACCCATTCTCGAAAACACCTCCGCCATAGCACCATCAGGTTGTGGATTCCTATCTGTCGGCGACACTTCCGGTGGGATGGTACCTATCTTATCCATAAGACCCAAACCGCCCTCACTACCAGCCGCCATCTCACCAGGAGCGATGGCATACCTGACCGATGCGCTCTCGCCTACTCCGTCTGGATGGGTTGAAACTGTGCGTATGGTTTGTTCGTGTGCGAAAATGGAGGAGCTCGTGGAACTAACCTGTGTTCCACTTGTGTTGGGCGCCTCCGTTGACGGAAAATCAATATATGGGGATGACGTCGGGTAAGCGCCCGAAGGCACGGAATAGTGATTTGACGACGCGTCGGGCTCGGAAACGACGTAGAGAGTGCGACGGCCATGCAGGAGCTCCGGGGAAAAGTCCATCTGTTTCTCGTAGATGGCCGATGGATGAGTCGACGTCTGCGACATCAGAGGCGAATCACGGAGAGCGGCAAAAGGCGAATGGAAGGCGCGTGTAGGATGTGCAAGACGGACGCGGGCACTGGAAGATAGGACGCGGAGAATGGAAGACATGATAAGACTGAATGGGGAGCTTGCAAGAATGCTTTACATTCTTATAAACGGTTTCACTAACGGTGGGAATCCTGGGGTAAATGTGACGTATATAGTCACACAAATGGCGTTATCAAAAAATGTTCTTCCCTATAATTGTTCTTGGAAGATAGAATCTGCGATAAGCCCTCAATAAACCAGAACATTTCGGCAAACCTCCTTACATACTCAGTCTCTCGCCGCGCGGTGGATCTGAGACAATAAAGAGAGCTGTATCCAAAAATGGAAGGTCAAGTCCAGGTTGTGATGGCCCCGATTCTTGGGGACACTGCCGTTAGAAATGAGACCACTTTCAATACAGCTGGAGGCGATTATCAGTCTGATGCAGGATCATCACTGACCGTTCTTCGTCGCAGCCATATGCTCTTGGGGTGAGTTTGATCACAGTGTGCAAGGGGATCTTGATATAGGGTAAATCTGCCTGTGGCAGGTAATGGAAGTAAGCGTATCTGAATTAATCGATGAGACCCGGTCGACTTCCTATCAGAAGGTACATCCTTACAAACAACGTAGAATGGCCTTGACAGTCTTGGTTAGAATATTGTCTGGCTGCGAAAACGCAACAGAACTCACTTGATGTCCGATAATGAGAATGTTCTCTTGTCGCTCTAGTTCCATGATAACAGGCTCCAATCGCACTACGACATCCCGATAGGATTCACCACCGCGGTAACGATAATTGAACTTGTCATCATCCCGGTTTGCAAAATCTTCTGGGTATGCTTGCTGAAAACAGTTAGGGTCGGAAGCTGCATCCAAGAAAGCCGAGAAAAGCACCTCTATTTCCTTAGTAACATCGTCAGTCAAGTATCTCAGGAAGAACAATAGTTCTGCTATACCTCATAAGTCATACCATCACATACACCTGTGGGTTGTCAAACTCAAGTTGGAAAAAAAAACTGACGGTAAAATGTATACCTGCATCTAATTCGTCCAGCGATTTCCAAGTGAGCTTGGGATATTGCAGATATTGGGCAGTTTGTATAGTTCGTCGGAGCGTTGACGTCCACACCTAGCGCAAGTGTTACACCTAACAACCTTCAGATTCAACAATACCTACCGTTAATGGTGCATTTCCGATGTTATCGGTTACCAGTGCTGGAAGGGCCTCTGCGTATTGCATGCCCCGAGCCGACAGGAGTGAATCCCCACCGATCTTACCCTCCAAATTAAACTGACTTTCACCATGCTGTGACAGAGATAAGGGCTTGAGAATCGAAGGAGACGGGGTTTACGAACGCGAGACAAGTAGATACTGCGCGGTTTCAAATGCAGGTTCATAAGGTAGAAAGCGATCCGACTTGACAAATAACCATGGATTCTTGACATCATAACCTCACTTCCCACATTTACGATGCGTATGTAAGAGAGATGAGGCTCCGTGATCGTTTCATAGACCTTTTCATAGGCCTTGATTCGAGTGAGGAAGTCCTTCTTCGCCTTCTCAGGATCCATACCTTCATAGTCGGGATCTCCTGATCGAATCTTCAGCGCTACATTTGAAGCGATCAGAGCAGGGTCGTCGCAGATCGACTCGAGGAATATTAAAAGGAATCCCTTCTCTTTGGCCACACGTTCCTCAATGCTAGCCCTGATAATACGTGAGCTTCGTGCATGGTATGCTTACCCTACACAAAAAAGCAACCTACCTACGGTTACGAGTGCTGTTCGTGGCATCTGACAGTACGTCAAACACGAAACAAGCTTTCATCATGTATGGTCGCACAGACCGTGAATGCCGACATTGCCACCGTCCTTGAGCCACTGTATGAGCATTTCAAGACTATCACGAGCAAGTTGTTCTCAGATGACGCACTTTGAGGTAGATCATAAGCTTGTTACTCAAGTATGATTTCCCCCGAGCTGGAAGTCCGACCTGGCAATAATGAGCTCAGGGGCGTCTGAGTGGCTGGCTAATTATGAGTTCCCTACCATCGCGACCACGATCTTCGATTCGGAGTAATCAGGTTTCTTGACTGGTCCCAAATCAGCTCTGGGGATTTCCTCATCGAGCCACGGAAAACAACACCTTTTCCTCCGATTCCCTTCACTGATTGCGGGGGCGTTGCTGCCTGAGATGTAATCCGGCTAACGACTGTAGACTCATCGAATTGCTTCAGCCTATATTGGTGACGCTCTTGAGGTGACAAGGAAACCACGAATGAGTATAAAGTACATACATGGGTCCACCAGCACCGAAAGGGACTGGCCGCGAAATCGTCGGTTTCTCTTCGTTGTTCAACTCGACTTGTGAAAGCATCATGTCTTGTAGTGCACCGGCAGCGCGTGTGAGATCGTCAGATATCCTGAGTGTAGGGATGGGTTGGTAATCATCCGGTTCTGCCATGATTGAGTCAAATTCTGGAAAAAAGATAAGAGACAAATGGAGACGCGGGATAAGATCCAACGTGTCTCGCCGCCGTTTGATACCGGTTGTGCGAGCGAGTCTCGAAGATCAGATAGATATTCAATCATGTGATGCCGGATTCAAATTCACGGAGTGTCATCAGATGCAACAATCAACATTACGACGAGCTAAGTAATACAACTGAATAGAGCGGAAAGCAATTAATTAGAAATGTGAGGTGGTCGTGAATACGAGACTTCGTAAAGTGGGCACTAGACGGAATGAAAGTTGCATCGAGAATGCAAGCATGTGCGTTGAATTGGATATACGACAATGATGAGGGTATCGGAGCGACCCAGTAGATGTAATGAATGGATGATAACCGCTGATGGATGGAATCTGTGAGTTTGAGTCTAGTGAAACCTGTTTCGTCGAATTAGCTTTGCAGGGACATGGCCAAGTGATAGATTCAAGGCATACCGATCGTGAAGAAATTTCCCAGAAGGCATAACCTGTTACACCTTATGTATTGGAGGCCGTATTACCCTCGGCAGCAGAGGGTAGCCCAGAAGCCACGCCCACCCCCATGGCCGCCTTCGTCCTGCTCTCCTACCCTCTGCATCTGCTCCCTCTCATGCGCTCCTATAGCCCTAGTTCCGGAGAGATCTCTAGTAGCAGTGCCGGCAGTAGTGGTCTCTCGTGAATTAGTCCCATTTTTGTATTGATTCTGAGCATACAGGTACGTGTCGGATCCATTAAGGTGCACGCCATTCGAAACGAGATTGGGAGAGTGGTGACCATACGATTGCTGCGTGCGGTAGCCAGTAGGACTGGGTGCAGTAGCGTATGGATGGGAAAGTGAAAGGCCTGCATTAGAGTTAGCGACCTCTTGTCGACTGGAACGGCGAGTGGTAGGAGCCAAAGGCTGGACACTGCTGATTTCCCGGTTGGAAGGCCTCTGTTCTCCACCTGTCCGCCGACCACTTTTGACATGGGCTGGTGCTGGGCTGTGTACTACCGGTGTCGCCGGTGTGGCGTTCTCCTGAACTTGCCGAGAACCACGCCGATGAGTACCATGTTCTCGGTCTCGGTCTCGCCTTTCCCGGTGAGGTGTGACGGGTGAAGGAGAAGGATGGGCCTGGGCGAGCAACGAGGACATCTAGGGGGTTCATATGATGAAAACAATGCGAAACAATAGAGCACATACGTTTCCGGCTTCCCAGCCCTTGCCTCCGTTCAGAAGCATCCAGTCAAATACTCCATCTTCTGCCTCACCCAAGGTTTTGAGAACTTTGGTAAATAGCTCTCTGAGAAAATCGTAGTCGGGGCTCTCTTCGAAGCCCAACTTTCGAACGTAATTCATGTAGATCGCGAACTCCTCTGCATGAACAAAGTCATTAGTCATGCGCCGGAGTATCACGCCAAAGCAAAGTTGAGTCAACTCACCAGGAAAACCCTCGCAGAGCTCGCTGATGGGTGTAGACTGTTTCTTCTCTCCGATCTTCTCATACTTCTGCTTATTCGTAGCTGCCCTCAATCCCTGCCAAGGCAAACCTCCGCGCAAAAAATACATAAAGACATGGCCAAGAGATTCCAGATCATCCCTTCTCGACTGCTCCCTGCCAAGATGTGTATTGATAGACATATAACGAGCTGTGCCGGACAGTGACTTCCGTTCCCGATAAGGGATGTGCACCTTGGTCTTTGGATCGCGATAGTGTTTTGCCATCCCAAAGTCTGAGGTTGACAACATCAGAGATTGATCAATCAATAGAGTGATTGAAAAGAATAACGTCGAGCTGAGACATGACAGCAAAGGAAGATTTCTCAAGACATACCGATAATATGAATTATATTTGCATTCTTCGTTCCTGGTACCCCGATCAAAAAATTATCTGGCTTGATATCACGGTAGATCAGCGACTTGTCGTGGATGGCTTGGACCCGTGTGATCTGTATCGCAGAAAAGAGCATTAGGTCCATGGGGATCAAGGTATGGCCGTTCTTGACGGATCACACGCGACAGTCTCACTGTGGCGCTGTGATAGGGAGATGACAGGACTCACCATCTGTTTCGCGGCCATGCATACCGTCTTGATAGTAAACTTCCGTCCGCACATGTCGAATAAGTCTTCTAAATTGGGGCCTAGAAGATCGATGACAAGCACGTTGTGCAACCCTTCTTGCCCAAAATGGTGAACTTGAGGAACTCCGGCTATTGAGAAATAGGAGAAACGATGAACTTCGATGCCAGCTCGAGATGGTTTCGCGAGCGACTCACGCGTTCCATTCAACGTTCTGTACGACCGGAATTCGTCCCGCAATTGTGGAGCGTCAGATTTGCGAGGTTCCTAATTACAGTATGAGCGTCAAACTCAAGCGCCCAAATACGGTACACACGAATTTGATGGCAACCGGAGTATTGGAAAGCATCTTGCTTCCTACGGGAGAAAACGTAGTCAGCAACGAGTCGGACAGAAGCACAGACAGAGGAAAGAATGGGAAGAATTATTCTCAACATGACCCGCCTAAAGTCACATAGGATAAAGAGATGGCACGGCAGTAACCATCCATGCACAGCACAAACACAATGGTTGTCGACGGAAGACGGGGCGAGAAGAGTGATTGAATGCCTCTGCTGGCACAATTTCCGTCCCTCACGGAGACATTCGGAAGATAATGTCTGGAAAATCAAGACTGATTCCACATACCCTCAAAGACAACACCAAAAGACCCCTCTCCAATCTTCTTCCCAACTCTAAAATGATTTCCAACAATGCCATTGGAGGTCGTGGACTGTGATGGGTGCGAAGAGGAAGATGCAATAACATGGGGAGTGGTCATGATTGGATGTGAGAGGTGGTAGCAATTGAAGGCGCCAGTTCAGAAATATATAGGACGACAAGTGAACTAGAGAACCGAGAGAGCCACCCAAAGCAAAAAGGAGGGGAGATCACTGGCGGTAAAGAGCGGACTTCAATTTTTGAAATGCACGTGGAAGCTTGATCGGCATTCTCCGATCACGGCAGACGGAATCTCCTCACTTCTCACCTTCGGACCGAGAGTATATCCTCCTTCAATTTCGACACCACTTGCCCTGTATGTACTGAATCTTCAACCAATACAGATGATTATGATTCCGTTCATTCCGGCTCGAATTTTGACTGTCTTTGATCACGAACGTGATCTATAACTTTTCTAGGATCTTCTCACACTAACATACCATGTTATCCCGTTTTCCATGGTGGTGGCCTTCGGGCACGAAAGTTTACGGTACAAATGGTTGGTAGTACCACACCGGAATACAGATATGTATATTGGTCCATCATGGCCGATCACCGGCGGCATGGTGGGTATTTAATTTTCTTTGATCCACCTCGAGGAGTCGACATTGCCCGACAGATTATATTTGTCCCGGGTCGCCGATAAAAGGGCATACGCCTATGTAGTTAGAGTCATAACATCCGGATTCGGACCGATACTCTCAATTACCTTCAAGGGTTCGTTTGTGATTATCCCTCAAATGATCCCCCCCGATCTACGGTGTGAACGACTCCCCTCCTCTCCTTTAGGCACTCATGCTAAGATGTAGATTTCATTCTTGTGAGTTGGTTAAGTGTGTATGCATGCTTTTGCAACACTCGATTCGAGTTCGATTGACGAGTGATTGACAGTCGTTATCTTCGAGTCTGAGGGTGCATCAAAGACTACTCCGGTGGTTTCCACCGGCCTCCGTGCACAATACCCTCCGTTCATTGACTTGCCCTGCTGGGCATTTCTCCAGCCTAAAAATCTAGATTGCGCGCCTGCTGAGTAGAAAAAATCGGCTCAAGCATTGTCCTTGCGAGGACCGCCAAAACGGTGACGGCGTGGATGCCTTTTGTTTTCTTTTTTGATTCATGCTTACTCTCTCCCTCAGAGTGGCACGGAAAACCTTGTAACATGAAGATGCTCGCTATCCTTGATACCGTGGAATTGAGACCGATACTGATCTGCCGCTGTGATCGAACCGCTCAGAGGCAATATCCAGGTGTCACGATGTCAAGAATTCTGATTCGTTACTACTATAGCACCGCTCAAAGACAATGACGCCCGAAATAGAGTGCTATCATTTGAGAAAAACTAGCGAACGTATTAATACGCCCGTACTTGCCTTTTTTGACGATGATTCGTCCAGAGGGTACCTTCTACCCGATGCTTAAAGGCTTGTCCTAGAACTAATATACAGATAACACCGAGATCTCATACCACATCATGCTACTTGTACGGGTCTAGCACCTATGTGCAGGAAGATAGAGTTGAAGTTCTTGTGGTCCAAGGTTCCTGCTGAGGGCAAGAACTCAAGCCCACGCATCTTTTTGCAGAGGAAGAAGTATTTTGGTGTCCGCGACAGCTTGATATTACTTAGTCATAGTCTCATCTTTAATCTTCAATCGCTGCTGGCCCCTGAACCTGTTTCTGATGTTGTGGGAAAAGGATCAAGGAAACATGTCATACTATCTATAGCCTTCTTTTCTCGTATAGGTGAGTCGTAACTGGTATACCTTTTTCCCTACACGACTGAATGCAGGGTATTGAACGGCTTTCACTCGGGAATCGCTGCAGGGACTGCCTCCGCGCACTTCGGCTGGGAAGGTACCTAGATCTCTTCGCCGACCCATCAAGACCCCAAGTTCTGTTTCGGAGATCTGCAGTACACAGCTAATACTAATTAGCTTAGCGCCATATCCAGTGTTGATCCAGAAGTTCTAGAATCATCCTGATATATGCATTTGCTTCATAACCGCTATATTAATTCATATGGATTATAGACGGCAGTAGAAATTGTACCGTTCTATATTCTGGAAACTAGACGTAACTCAGCAACTGAGCCTAAGAAAACGCAGACGACGGAAGACAGTGCCAGGTTGATCGATCGGGCGATCTATCCAATTTTACATCCATCCAGTTCGACGTCCTCGTTCATGGTGAGCATACTATCCCAATGGATTGATCATTCTTGTGACTGAATATTACGATGCTCGATGCGATGAGTCGGTGTGAGCGGGATGCTCTGCGGGTTCTGGTTCCAGACCTTCGGACAATCTCGGGATGGCGTATGGTTTGCCATCGGGAACAAATCAATGATCACGAAGATGGGAGGATCTGTAGTTACCCCTAGACATAGAACCAATAATCAAAGAACCGTAATAGGCTAGAATATGCTAGTGTCCCTTCGGTCTAGCCCAGGTTATGTTCAACTGGTCAACTGGACTAATAAAAAAAGACTAAAAGCCGATCTCTAAAAAAACATTGTCTCTGTCTTTGTCCGATCCTGAAAGGTTCTAGGCTCAAGAAATTTGATGGCCGCCATGACCGCAACTTTATAAAGCGTGTAGAATGGACTGTACGCAAAAGACGCTCCGATCCTCAGGCCTTGATTATAACGTTCGAAGTCAAATAGACCCCCTTAGGCAATGCAACATATTGACCCCGCCTCGCTGAATCACCTCCCCACGCGGATCGCCTACCTGCGCGACTTTATCGGTTTTACTGAGGCCGACGCTGAGGCTCTCCATGCGGCAGCGGCCGTCGTTGCCCCCCTCGTGCCCACAGTAGTTGACGCCGTTTACGAGAAGCTCTTTTGCTTTGATATCACAGCAAAGGCGTTCGTACCACGGCAGACGGGGTACACGGGCGTTGCCCCTGAGCGGTTGGAAGATTTGAGTCTGGATCATCCTCAGATAAAGTTCAGGAAGGATTTTTTGGCGCAATATTGCAAGAAGCTTGTTACAATGGATTATGAGAAGGATAGTACATGGGAGTATTTAGATAAGGTAGGGCTGATGCATACGGGAGTGGCTGGGTTTAAGCATCGGTATGTTCCGTTTCCTTTTGATATTGATAATTACTTATTGGACGGGTACGCACTTAGAGAGAAGAAACCCGGACTTCGCGTCGAATATATCCACTGCTCAATATTGCTGGGATACGTCGAGGACATCCTTGTCAACGCTGTAGCTACTCATCCTGACCTGGATCTCGACACTAAAACCGCAGTGATACGAGCTGTGAACAAGGTATAACTACCCTTCTTGACCTCCTCTTGCTCACTAACCATATGCCGACAAGCTTCTGTGGATTCAAAACGACCTTTTCGCACGTCATTATGTCGGTGATAACCAGAACCAGTCGTGGATCGACGTGAACTTCGGGACACAGTCGACGTTTGTACTTGCCGTGGGTGGGGCTTTAGTATTGGGAGCATTGTTTGGAAGGTTTATTGGTCATGGTGGGAGATGGTGAGGTCAAGTTTGAACTTGGACAATGTAAGTGTAATCAAATAATGTAAGAAAGACGCAATTACGGCGTTATGGAACGCAAGGTAGAGCGCCAGGAAGTTTAAAGGGCGGAGTGGAATTAATTCATAGGATAGAACTATTATTCACCCAAAATCAGCGATTGATGATGCCAACGAACTTCGAATGTCCTTTGTCCAAGGCCACTTTTCGCGGATAACATTTGATGTTAAGGCTTGTACACGGTAACCTGAAGTAGCTATCCTGGAAAAAGTTCATCTGGATTCGTGTGAACAAGCAGTGAATAACAGAACATAAGTAATGAGGGAGAATAGGAAGTGGAGACGGAAAACTTAGTGTGTAACAACTTTTTAGGTGATTGGGTGGCATGTGTGTCTTGGATTGTTTTGTCATCAAGTGTTGAGTTTTAACCTCTCGTCTTCCATCAGAAACCACTGGCAGCAATCAGGTCATGACGTCATAATCAGATGGTCAGCTCTGTCCTGTGTCCCCACCGTCATCACGAAGCTTATAAAGATTAATATTATAAAGATATTATAAGATAAAGATAAAGAGACAAGATGTTTAACCCACGAAGACGCGTCCTCTTCCCACAGAGATCATGTCAGCAACTAAGACCAACATCTTCATTCTAGGAGCTACCGGTACGTGAGCCCTACGTACGGTAACCAGTCCAACTGAAACTAACTCGTCATCCTCACAAGGCTACATCGGCGGCTCCGTCCTCTTTCGTTTTCTCAACCGCTCGGATGCAGTTTCCTTGAATTTCACTGCTCTCGTACGGTCTGCCGAAAAAGCTGAGAAATTCAAACAGCTGGGCGTCAACGCTGTTGTCGGTTCGCATACGGACGTGGGCTTGGTCGAAAAGCTCGCATCCGAGGCTGATGTTGTCCTGTCTATCGTTAGTCCGAGATTACAGCGTGAATGAAAGTTTACATGGAAAATGCAGGCGGATTGCGATTACCTCCCCGCCGCTGAAGCTTTTCTGAAGGGACTCAAGATTCGTTTCAAGGCCACGGGCAATGTGCCTATCTTGATTCATACCGTGAGTGACCCCCTGTCCTCCTGATCATTTTCTGGATCTAATTTCTTTGATTCTGGGTGGTTTAGTCAGGGACTGGTACATATTGTTCCTTTCGTTCTTGTTAGAAAGATCTATAATGGATCATCATCGCGCAGGCGTCCTTATCGACAATGCCGCTGGTGCATATGCGGGCGAAACTATTTACGACGATTTAAATCCTGATCAAATCGAAACCTTGGCCCCATTTCAACCCCATCGTGAACTCGATCTGGCAATAGTCAAAGCAGACAAGGAGGGTACGTGCGTCTATTACCAGTCATCCAGTAACGCAATCAACGATCCCCAAATAATAGGCTATGTAAAGACTTACATCATTCTCCCGTCGACGATCTACGGTGTTGCCTCTAATAAACTTGTCGATCACGGCATCCAAAACCCTCACTCCATTCAAATCCCCGCTTTGATCGACGCATCGTTGTCTCGTGGTCAAGGCGGAATGGTCGGTCAGGGCAAGAACATATGGCCCAATGTCCACATCGACGATGGTACGACAAGTGGAAATTCTGGTTTCCCGTTTCGCTCCTGACGACGGCTTTGCTCCCCTAGTGGCCGATCTATACACTGTGCTCTACGATTCTATCAAGCATAACCCGGCGACCGGCCACGGTCGCGAAGGTTTCTACTTTGGCGAAAACGGCGAACACACCATGTACCAAATCGGCAAAGCTGTTTCTGAGGCCCTGGTCGAAATTGGCAAAGGAAAGAGCTCCGAACCGACCACATTCAGCAAGGAAGAGATCCAGAAATACTTTGTGTGTTTGCAACATTAGACTTTTTTACAGCTTTGTAACAGCTTTGACTTTATTCCCTAGGGCTCCGATTATCTTGGTACTAACTCTCGGTGCCGAGCAAATCGTTCTCGGGCCATCGGTTGGAAACCGACAAAGACGACCGCTGATATGCTGGCTAGCATCAGGCCGGAACTTGAAGCTTCGCTCCTTAGGAAGCCCATCCCCTTGCGTTAGACGCAAATTGAAACCGAGGAGTAATCAGGCAGTACATCGTCTTCGTATCAACGTAATTGCCAATAAGGGACCTCTCAAATAGGAAATTTGTTGTATAATCTCTCAATAAGCTTGTTCAAACCCATAACAAGCCTTGCTCATCGCGTTGCGGGCACCTGAGTACAACATGGAAGGAATAGTTCAGTCTCATACCAGAAACGGCCTGAACGACGAAAGACAAATGTGTACCAGACACGTTATATGTGATATGCGAGATTTTTACAGGGAGTTTATGCGGGTATCTGGAATGTGCATTATGTACGGGGTTGCGAATGGTGAATCAACGAAACAGTAGGTGGATATATAGAAAAACATAGGTATGTGAGTAGCGTGCATGTCCGTGTCCGTGAGAAACGTGGCGTTATTACAAGACTTCAAGAAAAAGGGTAGGGGAAGGGGAAGAAGATGTCAAGAAAGGAGTGACGGTGATGACAGAAATGGTTACAATGTTACTTTTTGAGCTTCGCAAAAGAGATCCTATTAGTCTCTTCATTTGTGCTCAAATACACATTCTTCAAAAACACGTCACCAACCTGTTATTCCATTCATCAACAAAACGAGGGAAAAGGGAAAGGAGAGAAAAAGGACTAACCAACCACTGTTGAGGGCCGCCGGGCATGCCCGCTGAGATACCCGACATACAATCACCCTCGGGGTGCGCGGCGTCAATGGGAGCGAAACGCAAATCGCGCGGATCGATCGAGAATGAACGTCCACCAATCTTAAGCGCCACTACGGGGGGTTTGGACCCCTTGGGA
Organism: Termitomyces bulborhizus; assembly: GCA_017580835.1. NCBI lineage: Eukaryota > Fungi > Basidiomycota > Agaricomycetes > Agaricales > Lyophyllaceae > Termitomyces > Termitomyces bulborhizus. Next base: position 7,199 of record JAGDQM010033699.1, on the reverse strand, counting down.
TTGACACACGGCAGAGTCCAATAATTTGTGTCGTTGTGGTAAACTGCACCGGGGATATGTGCATGAAGCGTATTGACATCGGCGGGCGGGGCGACGAGGAGAGTCTGTGGTGTGGCGCAGCGTGATAAGCATCAAACCAGATAAGAAATTGAAGACACGTACGGTGCCGGTGTCGAAAATCGCTGTTCTATTCGTCCATCCCAGTTCTTTCCCGTTCACAACAACATTCTGCAACTTTGCCTCCCAAAATCCGAGTGGACTGACATTCGGAACGCTCACGAGGGTCTTGGGGTCGTATTTGGCGGGATTGAGCGCACCGAGAGTGAGTTCACCAAAGTTGTTGCTTTTACCATCTGCAAGACGCGGGATGTGGTATGAAACGATGGGATGTTTGAGTTTTCCTGCGCTGACGAGAGAGTCAAGGAGCGTGGGAACTTTCTGGCGGGAGATATCTCTCTTGGCAAAGCCGAGGAGACCGTCAAAGGGGATATCACTCCTGTATAGAACAGAAAGAGTTGGAGATAGATCGAGGAGGGGAAAAGGTAGACGTACGAAGTAAACTCGTCGCTTTCTTTATGGGCGACACCAAAGGCGTGATTGGTGAGCTTGAGCCCCGCGATGTCGACTGTGTCAGTGACGATCGTGCCTGAGACGTTGCCAGTGCCATACTGAATCTGCCAAGGCGTCTTGGTATCGTGGAAGGTAGAACTTGAATTTGGGCCGAGGGTTACATGTGGACCCTGATGAAGGTGGAAGTCAGGGGATGCCGCTTAAGGAAGAAATGACAGGACGTGGACGTACGCAGTTTTCTTGTTCGGTATCGGGGTTACTGGGCTGGCAGTCCTCGGCACCAATCCAGAGATCGGCTGAGCCAGAGTCCATGAGGACCTGGAAGGTGCGCTTTGGGGTACCTATTTGCACTTGACTTAGATCTGGAAAGGATGGTCAGACGGGAGTCAATGTGTGAATACATGACGCACAGCCAATGTCTTGAGACCTAGGAGTCGTTTTCAAAAGATTGGTTGGTAAATTAAATGAAAAGACGCACTGAATATTGAGCCCGAGTGTGTTCTTGAAGGTTGGTTTCTTTGCGGGCGTGACACCATCCGAGTCAGTAGCTTCGACTTGAGTATCATTGCCGTTAACGGCAGAAAAGCTCTGGGACATGTTGCTATCGGACTGGGCATCATTCTGTGCAGCAAGGCGAGAAAGGAAATCAAGACCAGAATGATAGTAACGTTTCTGGATATGAGGTGGGAGAGCAGCAGCGCGACGAGCGAGGTTCTGAAGAAGCTGGCTGTCGGTGGTAGGATTAATTGGGCGGGTGAAACGGTCAAGACGTCGTAGAGCACTATTAGCGTGTTGTTGGTGGACGATGGAGGGGGGCAGAGCGGGGGCGTCGCGTTTTGGGACGGGGAGCAAGGGGACAGTGAGGAAAGGAGCGGAGGCTGGATGAGCGTAAGCAGGGAAAGAGAGGACGCTGACAGTGAAGAGGAGCTGCAAAAGGCGCATTGTAGGGAAAAGTAAAATTCTGCTCGCCATCACTTGGTTTTATGGGTCCAGCCTGCCCGATCTGGACAATCCCTTGCCTTTTCAAGTCTTCGAGTCCAGAGCGTGCTCAACATCCTTTTACCTCCAGAAATTCAATCTTAGTTCTGTGGCCGCGGACCTTCAAGCCAGACGCGCGCGTCCTCATCAATGGCAATAGCAACAAAAGGGAAAAAAAAAAGTCAGCTCGGAAGGCCGGGACAAAACGAATGGGGATCTTATCTCCAGTACCCTTCTCATGACTTGAAGGTTTAGTTAAACAAACCCAATGGTCTCGAGTACATGGCATCTACATATATATATGTTAGACTTGAAGGTTTGTGTTGAGATAAACGTCAACCGTAAAGCTACGAAATATATAGAGTAACGGTACCTGCCTAAAATGGAACACACGAAGAACCCAGTTGGTGACAATACCACGTTACAGCCTTGTGACCGTTACTCAGAGTGGACTTCGGCTCTGGCAACTGCCGGTATTTCAAACTCCGTGGAGGGAAAACCCGAGCCGCTCCACACGTGCTGGAATAATGAATTACAAATTTATTCCTTCGTCCACAATTCATTCACGCATCCTTGGCATGGCAAATTTGGACTTACCCCACTTTTCAATAGGTCTGCAACTTGCCATGCCGTCTGATGATCGACCGTTCGATCTCCTGGATACTCTTTGCTACTTGCTCTCGAAACGCGTCTTACTTGACCTCATCAGCAGACAGGGAGAATTTGCGATTATCACGCGCTTTTTTGCATCAACAACTTCGATACTCTACTTCTCGGTCCGAAACCTATGTGTTGCCCCCTCGCCTTGTCTCGCCTGTAAATAGCTTCTCAGCATTAAAAAAAAATCAGACTCTATGACAGCGTGCTTTTGTCAGTCAGTCCACGACTCCGCTACCTTTGAGCTTAGATGACGGAACGACGGAACTCAAGCTTCCTGGTCTCGAGTCGTGCACGAAGCCAGTACTCATCACAGTGATCCTGCGGAATTCCGTGGGGATTCCCTTGTTCATCAAACTGATTCACCCGACGAGATCCCGTGGTATTCTCAGTATGTATGTACGTTATTCTGAACAAATGGCGTCTCCTTGCACGAACGGGCCATTGGTCCGGTCTATTCGAAGAACCACTCGGACTTCATCCGGTTGCTCACTCGAGTGCTCACTCGTAAGCGGAACCGTCCTGGCCCATTTATTTGAGTCTAAGCCTATCAGTTCGCTGTTACGGAATCTTTGTAAATACCCTCGAAACACTCAATTCTAGCTCTATCCACTCAATTCTAGCTCTATCACGTTATCTAAGCGAAGGGGTCAGTCGACAATTGATTAGTTTCTGCATGGCGGCAGACTAACTTCTCTATCAAGAAGTTCGTATCATCCCTCAGCTCGCCGAGATCACACGGGGTGACATACGTGTCCCCATATCTGTCATCCACTGGACAGGTACATCTCGGCGCATCAATTTTTTTTCGTATTTAAGATGAAGCACCTACCCCAGCATAACACATCTTAACACCATGCTTGATCTACTAGCTCACTTTCTTGTCCTTCTCGCCCTTGTCTGGGTTCTCAAGCGACACATGCCAAAGGGAGACATCGATAACATTGCAGGACCCAAGCCTGAGTCCTTTATCAAAGGTATGTGTGTTATACAGTGGCTTGTTCTATTTACCGATCTTTGCTCCCTTCAGGAAACATGAGTCAGATATTCAATCCTTCAAGTATTGGTTGGAAGTTCAATTCAATGATATCCGAACAGTGTATGAAATTTTTCAGCATCATGTTTGTCCACTGATTTGAAGCGTGTGCAGATGGCAGAGTTGCTAGGATCTGGGGTCCGTTCGGTGTAAGTTGCAGCTATCTTCTTACACAAAGTGCCGCTGAGGTCACAACAGTTCAAATACCTGGAGATTTATGACCCAAAGGCCATGCACCATATGTTTGTAAAGGTGAAAAAAATATGTTTCTCGGTTTAAAAAATCCGTCGTTCATCCATCGATCAGGACCAAGCCGTCTACGAAGAAACCAGCTCGTTTTTTGCGTATGTAGAATGATCATTAACAATATCTTCAATTTCTGACATTCTCATAGGCGGTCCACCATTTTATTCGGCCAAGGTATCTTTACAACGCAAGGTGCGGCTTCCATCTCTCCAGGAATGTTGACTATAAATAGATATGATCAGGTGAACCGCACAAGAAACAACGTAAGATGTTGAATCCCGTTTTTTCAATTGCGTACATGCGCAACATGAGTACGAAGCCATGTGATGATTCTGGTCATATTGCATGGACTCACGCATTATCTACCAGTTCCCATATTCACGGACATTGCCAAGAAGGTTAGAGTTCTGTCATGTCAGTCGCAGTTGCCACAGGCATTCCTGATATCTTTGACTAGATTGAGAAAGCCATCACTTTGAAGTTGGCTCAAGCTCAAGGTCCTCAGGAGGTAAGTAAATCCCGATGACGCTGGCTTCGGGTCACGATAACTTGACAGGTTGATGTCTTGCACTGGATGAGTCGCGCCGCGCTTGAAATGATTGGTCAGAGCGGTTTTGGGTACTCTTTCGATCCATTAGTGGAAGGCGCCAAGCCGCATCCGTTTTGTGATGCAGCCAAAGCGTTCGCGTTAGTATTGCTTGAGATCCTGACATTGAATCCTGCTTACTCAAAGCTCTATTAACCAGCCCGAACACAACAAAGTTGGCTATAGAAATGGAGTATCTACTCCCGACCATCATCAAGATTGGCCCCTCGAGCTTTAGGAGGTGGCTTGTTGATCATTTTCCTAGCAGGAGGTTGCGCGCATACAGAGATATGGTCGATACGTGGGATTGGACAATGAAGCAGATCTATGAGGAAAAGAAGAAGGCGTTAATGGAAGGTGATGAGGTTCTTGCGAGCCAGATCGAGCAAGCGAAGGATCTTCTTAGTATTCTCAGTAAGATGCCTTTACTTCTCTCGTTATTCTTGCCCTCATGCGATCTTGTCACAGTGAAAGCGAATATGGATGCATCGGAAGAAGACAAGGTGTCTGAAGAGGAAGTATTAGGACAGGTAAAATATCCAACATCCTTGACACTTTCTGCTAACGAATGACCTGATGCAGATGTCGTAAGTCGATCATTTCCTGCGGTTTTGATTGAAACGTGAAGGGCGTCAGGTCTTTGATCTTTGCGGCTACTGATACGACATCTAATGCCCTTTCACGCACTCTGCACCTCTTGGCATCGCACCCTGAGATACAAGAGCGCCTTCGGGCAGAAATCCTTGAGGCACGTCAAGCGCATAATGGGGATATACCTTACGACGATCTAGTCTCACTTCCTTTCATGGATGCAGTCTGCCGAGAATCCCTGCGCCTGTAAGCTCCTTGGAAGTTGTTTGTGTCCCAATTACTCACTTTTGAATTGAAGACATCCCCCAGTGCCATTCGTCCTCAGAATGTACGAATTCCTAATCTCACTTGTTCCCCGTTCAACTGATTATCATTATTCATCTATCACAGCTCCCGACAGGACATCATCCTACCTCTGTTGACACCGATGAAAGGAATTGATGGACGTGAAATGGAATCAGTTCTGGTACCCAAAGATACAAAGATCGTGATATCCATCCTGAATGCTAATCGGGACCCGCTTTTGTGGGGTTCAGACTCTCTTGAATGGAAGCCAGAGCGTTGGCTCAAGCCTCTTCCAGAGGCCTTGCATGAGGCTCACATGCCCGGGATTTATTCACATCTGTGAGCTTATCTACTGTCCCCATCAGAATCTGGTGTTAAGAGTTCTATTCCGGTCAGCTTGACATTCCTTGGTGGCGGCCGAGCCTGTATCGGTTTCAAATTCTCACAATTAGAAATGAGTGGGTACTGTGATCTTGTTGGTAATGATTTATTGATTTATGGAACTTTGCAGAGGTCGTTTTGTCCACGCTCATCGCCCAGTTCCGTTTCTATCTTCCGAAGAAAGAGGTTGCTTGGCAGATGGGTGTGATTACGACTCCGACATTGAAGGATTATCCTGAGACTCCACAGCTACCCATGATGGTAGAGTTGGTAAAGGCTTGAAGGCCAAATTCTGAGTTGGATAGTGATATGTAACCATGCTTTTTTGTTCTTAGCCAGTTATTGGTCGTGGTATTATGACTAACAAGTAACGCTATTTCCTCTATGAATTTACAGTGATTTTTCTTAGTCAGATATCAATCGTCCCTGATGCATGAGAATTGGATGCCGCCAGAGCTCCTGATGAATAACCACAAGGTGCATTGTTGCTCCTGACTAAAGTTTGATGCTTTCAATGTTGAATGAGATGTCCTGATTTCCAGAACTGCTCGGAGGTGAGAGCGGTCCGTCGATGACAATCTTTACGTAGGTTCCATTAGCAGACTTTGATGAAAATCAGAAGCACTGAGAAACATGAAGTGATTGGTTGAGCATAGTCTACTATAATTTGCTGTGTGAGCACTCGCACATAAGTAGTCTACGTGCCGACCTTTATGGATACGAATGTATGTACCATGTGATAATGCTTCAGAACTTTCCATGTTCGTGAAAGGAATTTTCTCTCTGTAGCATGGCATGCGATGGAGAGCGAAGTCCATTTTCTATCGATTCCAATAAGGATAATCTTGCTCTTGTGAGGACGGAGTTAAGCTTCAGACTTCAAGCTTCAACTGTTATCGTCCTCCGTTCTCCCCGTCAGTCATCCCAGATGACAAGAGATTACATAAGCTTAAGATGCCTTGACTCTGGCAACCTGCCGCTTTTCAAAACTCCGTAGCAGGGAAACCCGAGCCGCTACTCCACTATCAGAAGGCTGTAACGTGGTATTGTCTAATGAGACAGGGTAGTCCAACTGGTTCGTCCGTGTGCAATTCCGGCGTGTTCTATTTTAGGCAGGTACCGTTACAAGATGTGACGTCCATCGGCAAGAGCCTGAAAATGGCAAGGGTAACGACTATTCACAGTGTTCTCTTTTTGACGTGTAATCCAGATCAGATTTGTGCTATGGAATGTCTAAACCCAATTTTGTTACCTGCCGTCATATTCAACATCCAAATTGTTGGATAATTGTGACTGCACACAGACACTCGGACCATATCGTTCAGGGTCAATATCCGCTATATTGTGCCACAAGATCACCCTGGTGAACGGTGGACTCACTGTTCACCGGAGACACGTATATATTCGGACTACTGTTAGACACAACCCTCAGTCATTGCATCGGACTGAGGGGTACGTCACATTACGAACATCGTTTACGCACTCTAACTGACTGGACCGTAGAATGCTCTGCCGCTGAACCACTTCCGACCACCGCTGGTCGTATTGCAGACATTGTCAAACGAGCTTTCGACATTGGCAACGTTACCTGGGACCTCTTCACCTGCATAGCACTCCTCAACAGCCTTAACGACCCGTCATTCGAGTCCCTTCAGAATTCAATCTCTACTCTCCTGAGCAAGAGCACTCAGAGCGCACCCTGCAGCCCCACCAACATTTGTATCCTTATGGAGAACGCCCAGAACATCATCAATGCTAAAGCGAGGTCTGTCAATGCCACAGCATTGAGTGTGAGGGGAGGAGGAAAGCATCGTGAAACTGACCTTCCAGGCCACAATCATGGCCTTGGAGCCACATGCTGTGAGAATT
>JAGDQM010033698.1:0-92910 GCA_017580835.1 Termitomyces bulborhizus | reverse complement strand
CCCCATCAACTCGTTGCGACAGCTTTGACAGCTACTCAACTTAAAGTTCGACCTGACCCTGGAGGCCAACCATAAGAGGGCAACGGTACTTTGATGACGAGGAACCGAGCGGTATTAATCGAACTATGAAGTACTAGATATGATCTATCAGAGATTGGGTGAGCAGTCGTGCTTGACTCGGCTTACAATGGTAACTTACTTTTCTTTATTAGATTGAGCGCAAGTTCAATTTTACTAGGTGAAAGAGGAGCGATGAGCTCATCATAATCATGCAAGGAGAGCTGTGTCTTACCTTGCAGAGTAGAATGAGAAATAACAAGTCGACAATTAGAAAAAATTATAAAATACTCTGTAAGCTCATTTTTCTTCTAGTCCGATCACACAGGGAAACGGTCTGGCCCCAGATAGCGCCAGTCGTTTTTCTATGAATGGCCAGCCTATACCATTTCGTCGGTTACCTCATTTATCTATGACGTCATCAGTAAAGATTCGATCAGATGGGCACGTTCTCAATCGTTTTCTGAACACTCTGCCTTCTTGAAGGCGGTATAACCACAGCTTTCATTGAGCTCATCAGGAGTTTCTTCACTTTCCCCTAGGTTCACGTCATGCGAGTTGTTTTGGAAGCTTTCTACAAGGGTTGGACAGTCATCGGCGTGGCTCTGGCCGGACAAGAAATATCCACTTGTTCGTAAATTTGTCGCAAGTTTCTGTTTCTTGAGTTATTAGGCGCTAACTAGTCGAGGGTTTAACTTTCAGTTGGTGAGTATGGCAAAAGAATGACTTACGTCCCGAGCTAACTTCCTCCCATTCCTAGGTAACTGGACGTACTTGGCGTGGCACCGCATTTGGCGGCGCCAAACGCAGAACCAAAATCCTGGGACTCGTGCAAAGCACTTCGGGCTGATTAAAGCCTTTTTCTCGAGCTTAAGCCATCTTTGTCCTGTTTGGATTACCTCTCAATGGTAAGGTTAGAACCGACGAATACGTTGCACATCATCCCAAGCTCGACGAGACGAATGCAAGGTCTATGATATGCACGTAAGCTATTTTAACCCTTTCCCTTTGTTTCTCATGACTTTTTCGACCTCCTGACTGTATCCGATGTGTTGTGGACATGACTTAATGGAAACCAAGGTGGAAGTTTATTAGGTATATGGTGGTTCAAACTAGGTAGCAAATTGTATGTACATTATGTATAACAACAACATGACAGTATCCGTCGAAGTGTATGTTAGTACCCTCGTGCTCATTCCCAATTAACGTAGTTAAACGCTTGGAGGGACCACCTTACACTCCTTGATCAATCATGACTTGGTCCGGTTTGGCACCTAAGATTGCCCGCCAAAGAACTCTGAGCGCGAAATGTACTTCTCGCCTTCTGACCCCGCTTCTTTTCCACAAAAATCTGACAACCACCACCACGCAGACCAAGAACGAGACGTCCAAGCATAATCGTCTTACAACCATACGTGTCGGCGACCGATCCTCATTCCTAGCAAAAAATGTCGCAAGCTCCCGCAGTTTGTCTAGGACTCGCGTAATAGGGTTCAAAACGATGGACCACATGCCTAAGTCGTCGAGATCCCAGTAAGGGCCACGACCTTCGTTGGGACTGTGTCGGCCTCGGGGAGAGCCTAGGTGCCTCAGTGTCAGAGAAGTATTCGACCGAGATAACGATAAGCTAGTTTCTAGAGAATCCATCCGTTCCGTCAATGCTGCAAGATGCACCTGTACGCTTTCAATTGCGCGTTCCAGAGTCACTTCAGAGGGAGGTCGCATGGACCCAAGTGGTGGAAGAGGCTGTTGAGGACCACGGTGATGTCTATGAGGAGTGTATGAAAGGGCTCGTGTAGGAGTTGCAGCTTCTACACGGGAAGGCCCGGGTATACCGACATATGAACTCATGGTTGGATTAGAAGGAGATGGAACGGGTGATGGATCTGCCGCAAAAGCAGAGGGTGTTACAAAATCCGGTCGAGGTTGGGCAGAAGGAACGCCGTGTATTGGCGGGGGCGACATTACGACAGACGTGGCAAGAGGTGTGCGATACCGGTGGGAAGATAGTGAAGATGGGGGTCGATTTGATTGGGATTGAGACATCGCTCGCTCGTGCTCAACCACGACAGGAAGGTCTCGAGCCTCATCATCGCCTTCAGAGATATCACCCTGGTGCAATAGACTCTCTCGCGATCGAGGGACATTGCGAGGAGGATGAGAAGGTTCATCATCATCGGAAGTCGTCGAACCCGAGGTATCGGTATCCGCAGATCGAAAACGAGAGTCTATCATACAAGTCAGCAAAAACCATCTCAAAGTGGTATACCTTGATACTTACAGCTAGAGAGATGAGTAAAGTCTCCATAGTTTTCTAGCTCTTGCACCAAAGTCGTTGCGATAGTCTTGTCAGAGTACTTTCGGAGCACCTGCATTTTTATGTCACGACCGAGCTTTAAGAACAGAGTTCTGGAGTACATACCTTCAGTAAAGCATCAACATATAACCATTTGGCCTCCAAAGAATCGAGATCGCGATGCTTTGCCCATGCATCCCTGCATTGAATTAACAGTCGTAAGTAACAGGAGAGGCTGCGACGTACCATTTGGCGCGTCCTAACATATCCCACATTCCCGGACGTGGTGTTTTGACATTGCCGACAGTCGCTTATGCTATTCTTGAGAAAAGGAATCCACGCTACCAGTTAGACACACCTTGCTTGAATAAGCTGCAAAATTATCAAAAATTGCATAGCCACGATACAGTGCTTACGCACCTGTACATGGTCAATTTCTCTTCATAATCCGTCTGAATTGGGCCAGTCTTTGGCAAACTCTGGACAATCTCCACAGCACGATTAAATTGAGCGTCGATTACATCGGAGGACGCCATTGTTGAATGCCGCAGCTCAAGGGTATCTTTGAGACTAAATTTCACGCCTCTTTGCAGGAGACTGAATACAAAAACGAGTGAGAAAGAAGTGACGACAGGAAGGGAGACTTCGGCACAGGCAACGACTTACGCCCTGTAACACGTGAAAAACTCGGTTCTGTTGGATCTAATAGAAACAAACACATTGCAATGGATCCTCGCCTCCCTGATTCTGTCTTGAAATTATGCAGTTTCAACCTTTGTTGCTGTTCTGGGAGCCACTGGATGTCAGCTTTGGTATCACGCGCCGTGACTATCTGCATTCTGGCTGTCGTATTTTTTTCTTCAGACTTATGAGTGGACACGAGTCGCATGCTGTCTTCATCTTGTGCACCTACAGGCGGAACCCTCGCATCAAAAATGTCCTTCTGCCCTGACTTTGGTGACAACCCTTCATCGTCATAGGTGTTTTGCGGGACCGTTCTTTCCAATGAGGTCGCTGAGTTGGATTCTCTTGAAATTAATCAAATTTGAAGTAAACAAGCTGTTGCCCATTTTACGTTTTTCCTTAAAGGTGTACATACTCAATGCCTGTCTTATGCTAATTTCAAGTTATTGTTAAGAACACTGTACCTCCCATATGTATGTGCCACTGTCGTTCAAAACGCCAACGTCTCTTGGATGGTGGCCCACCCCCCTCACACCGTAATCTCTGACTCTTAGCCCGATGCTTGTTAGGGCGCTTCTCAGCATCGAAGAAGGCTTTCTGCCAGAGCGGTGCTGCCTACCTCAGCGTTGTGTTGATTAATGGGAACGAACAACTTGAGACGTCCTTTCGGTTACGGTCACACGATACACCGGTCTAGGTCTTTACCATCCTTTCCGGGATGTTGCTCCAATGCTCGCCCGCCCGTTGGGCGCGCTACTTGTGCTGACGGTGTTGACTTTTTTCGCGAGTGTTCCGTGGCTAGTTTCTCAAGAGCGACAGGCTACAGAGATTATGTACTCTGCCGATTCCATCACGACTTGATCCACTTCCGGCCAGTCGCAAATGGCCATCCTACCATGATGCCATGGTGCCACCATCTAGATACTATGTTGGACAGTTCTTGTCTGATATTTGTCCTGCAGATGGCCATCAAGCATCATCAATGCATCATTTTCTATCAGCTGCTGTCCAGAAGTCACAGCCGTAAGTAATGTTGGCGTCCAATGCTTACCGCGGTCAGATTCTTATAGCCTTTGTTCCAATCTTCTATACGATCTATCAGATACCGGCATCAACCTATTAGACGCATGCTACCCATGGCTTTCAATGGTCCTTTGGCTTCTTATCGTGATTAGATTGAAAGCATTAGACAACTCATCTCAACTATCGTAGATATTCATTTGCAAGGCGGGAAACTCAGCCATTTATTATACTTTTCTGGTTCAGACATCAACATTGGTAATTGTGAGTAGCATTTATCTTGCCCACCATTACTTCAATTCAGGCTCTTGCCAGTCTTGTGGGCGACTTCGTGCTCTCATTGTCAACTTGCCAGAAGCGATGTCGACGTTTTATCTTACGTTTTCACCCCTGAACTGGACCACAAACCTTTCGCAGAATGGACCCCGGCATTACATCACATATCGTATTCGAAGCTGCGTTGCTTGGATCATTTTTGCGTAGGTCAACCCGTTCGATCCGCTTTGAATAGCCATGGGCTTCTCGACGGAATCTAGTATTCGGTCATATCCTCATGGAGCCGCCACTCGTGGGTATAAGATAAAAAGACAGATTCTCCGAGGAGGATAAAGTATCCCTCGACCCTTGTGAGCAACGCTCCCTCCGTTACCGGATTTGCCATGAGACTCTTTGTTACGCTTGTCTTTCTGCTGCGTGTCTTTGTTCCTATTCAGACCAATGCAAGGTACGTAAATCTGGTTTAATCCCCATCAAGCGGTCGATCAAGCCAAGTCCTTCAGAATATGTGGAACCACTTTGACGGATGCTGAGATTTCCGCAGCCGAAGACCATTTCCAAGCCCACAAGATCACTTCCAGCAACTTTTTGGCCTCGAGTAGGAAAATTGTTAATGTCCATTTTCATGTCATTAGCGAAAACAGGACTACCTCTGGTGGCGATGTCTAGTAGGTCTTGACTCAAAGTATCTCATGCAGCCTCATTTTTATACGTAATGATAGTGACAGTGATATAACGGCCCAGATTAATGTTTTGAACAAGGCTTATTCACCCTCTGGGGTGACTTTCGTCCTTAAGAAAACTACGCGCACTGTCAACCAGACGTGGTTCAACCTAGCTGGGCCTGGAAATGCCGAACAGATGAAGATGAAGAATGCTCTTCGACAAGGGGGTGTTGCGGACTTGAATGTATATACTGTTGGGTATGAAAGTCCTCCAGTCGTCATATGAGCGATCTGATACATGCTTTTTCTCAAGTTTTAATACATTCCAATGGGAAGGTTTGTTAGGTTATGCAACATTTCCATTCAGCTATTCCAAAAATTCAATAGATGATGGTGTTGGTACGCGTCTCTTGAGTCCTATTGAAGATTGTTACTCTCAATGCCATTCTCAGTCATCAATTACAGGACTTTGCCCGGCGGACAGGAAACAAACTATAATCTTGGACATGTGAGTCTGTCATTTTTCTACAAGTACTACATAGTGAGATAGTGAAATGTACTCCCAGACATTAACTCACGAAGTTGGTCACTGGTTTGGACTTTTCCATACTTTCCAAAACGGCTGTGACGGACAGGGTGATTACGTCGACGATACACCTTCCGAGGCTGAGCCTGCTTTCGGGTGTCCCAAGGGACGAGATACCTGCCCTGGTGGCGGCAAAGACCCTATCCGTGAGGCTCATCCTCAATTGAATGCACACGGTCTCCTAACCATTCCTCGCTGATAGACAATTACATGGACTACACTTATGATTCCTGCATGTCCGAGTTTACTCGTGGTCAAATGAAACGTATCGGAGAGCAGATGGCCACCTATAGGAAGGTTCCGAAGTTGTCACTATGATCACCTAGCCCAGGCGCATGGTGGGTCAAGGTACATGATGGATTTTTTCAAGTTTGGCGGATGTATATGCAAGAATCAAGGATCGCAGTTGTTTATCCTATTTGGGTAAAATAGACTCCCAGCGAGACGATTAACGAAGATTCTCTGATCCTCCTTGTGTGGTCGCGTGCTTAAGCCTGCCATCATCATCCGACACTTAGTTAGGGTTTGCTAGGACTTCGAAGGACTTTTCATGAGGTCGCAGAACCACGGGATCTGTTAGACTCTTCCTCAAGCGCCACATATGTTAATTATCATCCCTTGATAGGAAAACTACACAGTAACTCAGCTGTTGTCTATCCAAAGATGGACGAATCGAAAAAGTAGGCCTTCTCTTCACTGTGGGCGGGCTGTATATAAGAATGCCTTACAGACAAGATGAAATAGCACCCCCTCGACCTGCGAGCATTTCTACTCCCCTGTAGAATGTTGAGTCTCACTTCTCTCAATTTGATACTCTTTCTCGGGAGTTTACTTGCTTTTCGTCAGACTGCTGCCAACCCAAGGTAAGTCTTTGATGCACAATTAATTCTCAAACATTCTGTGGCTCATCCTTTGAAAGTAGAAAATGCGGGTCAACGCCATCAAAAGCTCAGGTTCTCGCTGCGGAAACACATTTTCAGGCAAATAGGCTTTCCCCAGAGGCTTCCTTTGGTGGTGCATCGGCAGTGATCAATGTTCACTTCCATCAGATCTTAGCGGACGGCAGCAAGGATCCTAAAGCTGGTTACATCTCGTAAAAGCCTCAGTCCAGTCGCTTGACGGGTAAAGCTGACATTTTACATAGCACAAACCAGATAGAGGAACAAATGAACGTCTTGAATCAGGCTTATATGAAAGCGGGCGTGAACTTCACTTTGGTGAATGTCACGTCCACCATCAATAAGGAATGGTTCACCGAGGTGGGTCCTGGAAACAGTCTCCAGAACGCTATGAAGAGATCCCTCCGCCATGGAGGAGCTGCTGATCTTAACGTATACACCGTCGGGTAGGAAACATCGTCGTTCTTAGTATCACAGTCAACTCACAGAAGCCCTTTAGATTCGAGAAGAGGGATGATGGTGAAGGTTTGCTGGGATATGCCACATTCCCTTCGAGCTATGCGAAGAACAAGGTAGATGACGGCGTTGGTACGAGTCTCTATCTTTTAGGACTGAGAAAGGTCCTGATGCAAAAGAACCTGGCCTTTTTCTCAGTCATCCTGCATTCTTCCTTACCTGGTGGAACAACAAATAATTTCAACCTTGGTCAGGTGAGTAATGACGCACAAGAGACACATATCAATGACTAAGTGACTAGACCTTGACTCACGAAACGGGCCACTGGGCTGGTCTTTACCATACTTTTCAAGGTGGCTGCTTAGGCAAAGGTGACTACGTCGATGATACCCCACCAGAGGGGATTCCTGCATCTGGTTGTCCCGTTGGACGGGATACATGCGCCGGTGACGGTCCAGATCCCATACGTAAGGATATGTTTTAAAGTGTCACATTCTTTGCGAAAAATATTCTGACGTGTACCATCAGACAATTTCATGGACTATTCCATGGATAGATGCATGACTGAGTTCACGCCAGGCCAGATTGATCGCATGAGAAGCCAGATGTTAACTTACAGGAGTGTTGTCCTTCCAAGACTGTTATAGGCGCTGTGATTATCCATGTAACGTTGAATGGAGTTATCTAGTATACATCAATGACTTGCATGACCTCTCCTTCACGATTGTCCCGCCTCCAGCAAGGGAGAATGTTTTATTTGTCGTTGCGATATATTAGAGTAGATCATCAGCTCGGGCAGGTCGCAAAGCGTCTTGGATCGCATCCAGCTGGGTAGATGGCTAAGCGTGATCTATGGCATGACTATGAGTTTTCAGTGAACATCACGACGAATGTCGAGGACCTTTCTTTGCAATAGAGGGGCCTTCGTCCCAAATATATTTAAGGGAGCCTCTTATCCGCTGTTCCCTAGGGCTGACAAGTTTGTCTAAACGATGGCATGTTAACCAAACTTCGTAAACAAGACCTGGGCATAGAAAACATACTTTTCCAATAGAGAAGCCCCCAGGCCTTTCCGTGCTTTCCTTCGCACTTGAATTTTGACCGCGTCACTAACCAATAGCTCCCTTCAATCTGTTTCGTGCCCCATCGTACCTGGTGAACAAACTTGCCGACACCGCCATCCGACGTTCGTGAGAGAACTTCGTACAAGTTCCCAGGCCGTTTGATGAGCGAAGGAGGCAGCTCATGGGATAGGAGTTTTTTTATCGAATTGGCGACGTTAGACCGTACAGGTGTCCATAGCATGGTGTTCAGGAGAACAGAAAATTTCAAACTCCGCTACTTTAGTGTCAACACTCATGCGGGTTTTCCGGCAATGCCTCCGACCACTGTTACCACATTCCACATTAGGTTGTAATCTACCAAGTCCACACAGGAGGTTCTTTACTGTCAACCACGAAACAGATGACTGTGGGATCCCACTCAAGCCGACATGGTCGGTTCATGCGCTGCTTTCTTCCTACCCGAAGCCGACACTTTCTTCCGCGACTCTGACACGACTACATGAGCTCTCTGCCCTGAGGCCTCCAGCAGAAGGGTCCTCCGAGCAAGAAAAGTTGAAAGAGGAGATGGAGGAACTTATACAACTCGTAGAGGCGGTGAAATTGGTTAATACCCAAGATGTTCATCCGACGACCTTCGAACTCTCAGATCAGCAGGCAAGGCCTTTGGAGGATGAACCATCCGGTCAGTCGCTCTTACAAAATGCAGCGCGTACTTTGGACGGTCTCTACGTTGTTGATTCGGACAAGAGAAGGCTCTAAACAACGTTAGGAGTTTGTTGGTTTCTTCAAGCTTGCTTTCTCGCCATTCTTATGTTTGATCGCGTAGGTGATATATTATGATACATACAGGTTACAAAGAAGTAGATACAATGTACGCATTGCGAGCGGCCTGAACATACGTCAATTTCAACAATCGGCTCTGATTTACTAGGAGGCATCTAGATCTAGACCCTTATGGAACCGAAGCCGCCTGATTCTCTAAGAAGTTTCATCGAGGTCTTAATCTAATCACGTATCCTCAGCCACAAGCAACCGTTGCATCCTAACTTTGACTTTGAGAATCTCAAGTCGATATTCTCAACGATGAGCTGCGTGATCGATGTCCAAAGAAGGACAGTCAATAATCTCGAAATCTTTGTCTGACAGGTTGGAATAGCACGAACATCAGCATCGATGACTTCAGTGCCGGTGTCAAACATGAACTTCGAAGCTGAAGATCTTTTTGAAATATGAAAGAATGATTTGAGCTGGACAGACGAAACAAGTCAAGTATGCGGTGCGATGCGATTCTAGGTACCAGCCGGCACAGCGATAGATATCTGCGCGTCAAAAGGAGCCATTCCAGGTCCAGGAATGATTTGGTCTTCAGTACCGAGGAGATTTAGTCTCTGCTGAACGCGACAGTCACTGTGGACAACGAGATCATAGCCAACAGCGAGTCCTTGCCTTTTCAGAGTGGCGCTTGACAAGAAGGTTGGAGATAGGCGCTGAAGCTGCTGCTAGGGATAATCTACCTGTGATGTGTTGTCCGACAATGACAGGAGGGAACTTGACGCGTCGATCGGGGTTGTCGGGGGTTGAAATATTCATACGTGGTAGAGCCCGTTCTGGTGGCGAAGCACAGTTTGAATACTTTCAGACAATAGCGCTTTTCCCGGGGAAATGGGATCGTCTATGTCCACTGGAAAAACAGTACATCATGACCCCGACCAATGAGTCGACCCAGGTTCGAACTGAGGACCTTCTGTGTGTTAGACAGATGCGATAACCAACTACGCCATCGACCCGCAAACATGCAGAACAAAAAATGCAATTCAGTAGCCTGCGAGCACATAGTAGCCTGCGAGCACATGTAAGCCGTCTCCTTTCAACCGTAATGCTACTTTAACGACAACGAATGAGACTGTCGTTGCATCCCTCTGTTCCTCGCAAATGTCCTTTGCTTCACCGACCATCAGTCCGACCATCCTCCTGATGATATCTTTCTTCCTTTTCGGTGGCCTCGCAAGAGACTTTGTACATGTCGATGCGACTAACGACATTATTGCGCGACCTAGAGTACAATAGTTGGTATCTGAAAACGGAAATACCGCTCTATAATCATTATTAATCCTGCTTTGAGGTCCTGACGGAGCTCGAGAGTGGTGCATGGCCGGAAATTCCTCGATGAAAAGAATTTTCATGGTTCAAACGAGTATTGAATTAAATTCGTCGAATGTCATTGGACACTAGTTTTGATCTGTAAAAGAGATCAATATCTCGCCGTGATGCTTTCCATCTAAGGTCGTAGATACCTGTAGTCCATGCATACCGGGTACCTCTTCTTTGAGCGCATCGGTAACAAGTCTATGCTGTTTAACGATGGAAAGACCTGCAAACGCTGGACTTGATATATTGATTGCATAAAAGGTACCACATCCTCCTGTATAACATGAGGACATGAGTCTAGCTGTAAGGTTCAAGACCGAGGTGACAGATGGTGCACCTGAAACGTCCTGAACTTTGACCTGACACGGGGAAAACTTGTCTACCAGCTTGTTTTCGATCAATCGTTCGCCATCTAGCTGCTCGTTTGATGATGCGGCATTGAAACGAAGAGCGCTGGCGGTGAAGGTACGTCTAGTGGCTATTGAGAGGAGTCTGCAAGAAAGAGCGAGCATTGCCTGGCTCTGGAATGGTCAAGGCTCGGAGGAAAGGGAAAACGTTTGTCAGCATCCCAAATCGGAAGGACTCTCTTTTTCTTGAAGTCACGACTGAGGTCGTCCGACGCGACGTGCTGTCTGCCCTGTGATGTGGGGTGCCATAAATAGGGCACTGTGCCCGCGTCTGTTTCAGCTGGGTGTCCGGCAGTCTAGTCTGCGGACGATTGCTAGACCAGTCCTTACTGCTTCTTGTCTACGTTCTCCGTCTCGGTTACAGTCTCTCCTCTTTGCCTCCAGGCCTTCGAGACCATTTAGTTCGACTTTTGCAAAACGAAATGCTACGCCAGTCTCTCAGGCCGGCGTTCTTCCTGTCCTGGCTCCCCGTTCGGTCGGGATGTGGCTTATGGTGTCTTCCACGCTAGTGTTTGCCATCATCGTTGTTGGTGGAGTCACCCGCCTCACCGAATCAGGCCTCAGCATCACCGAGTGGCGCCCAATTACTGGCGTACTCCCGCCTCTCTCTGAGGCTGAATGGGAGGCAGAATTTGAGAAATACAAACAGACTCCAGAGTTCAAGATGTAGGTCTCATTTACCTAACTATTGAATTGCTTCTCAACCTCGTCTAGGCTCAATTCTGGTGCTACCCTTTCAGACTTCAAATTTATCTTCTTCATGGAGTGGAGCCACCGCCTTCTCGGACGTCTTCTCGGTGTCGCCTTCGTTGGGCCCCTTGTTTATTTTGGCATCAAAAGGAAGATATCTCGCGCTCAGTTCGCGCGACTTTTTGGCTTAGGAATGCTGATTGGTGCACAGGGTGCCCTCGGATGGTACATGGTACAGTCAGGTCTCGACGAGGCCCTCATGGAAGAGCCTGGTGCCGTCCCGCGCGTGTCGCAATACCGCCTAGCCGCCCATCTTGGCATGGCGTTGGCGCTATATGCAGGCATGTTTGGCACGGGCTTGGGTATCATCAAGGACTGGAAATTCTCGAGGGGTGGTAAGTGGAGCGGAAGCACAAGAAGGATGGCACGCGTGCTGGTGCAACCCAGAGTGAAAATGTTCAAGCGGCAAGCGTGGGTACTCACGGGGCTTGTGTTGTTGACAGCACTTTCTGGTATGAGTCATGTGCTGGATACTAAGCTTTTTTGCTTATTGCTTCGGTATTGGACTCCAGGTGCATTTGTTGCGGGCCTCGACGCTGGTTTGGTATACAACGAGTTCCCATTAATGGGCGGACGCCTGATGCCTCCCATTGACGAGTTGTTCTCCCCGTTGTATGCTAAGAGTACGGACAATTCCGATCTATGGTGGCGCAACATTTTTGAAAATCCCACTACCGTCCAATTTGACCATCGTGTCCTTGTACGTTCTTTAACTCTCCATTGACTTAATTTTCCCTTCACGACGTACTCTAGGCTACCACAACCTACATTTCCACCCTACTCCTGTGGGCTTCTTCGCGCCGTCGCGCTCTCCGTGTCGCCCTTCCACCACTCACACAAACGGCTATGACGGCAGCATTTGCAATGGCAAACGTTCAGGTACTCCTGGGAGTTTCAACGCTGTTGTACCTTGTCCCAGTACCGCTTGCTGCTGCCCACCAGGCTGGGAGCGTGATGCTTCTGAGCGCAATGTTGCATGTGCTGGTGACGCTGAGAAAGCCTGGAAATGCGGCGCGCCTATGGCGACAGACACTAACTATGACTAAGCAACGCTCGACGGGCACGAAGGCCAAGAGTTAAACATGAACATCTAATCGAGACGTCATCGATACGTCCCAAGGACAAGGCTAATCGTAGAATGAAAAGTACAACGAAAATCGATTAAATATCTAACAATTATCATAATCGCGAGATCATATTATAAGCAGGCCTCAGTTTTTTGGTCTTGACTGTAGACTCGACGGTTTTCGTCTTGAGAGTCGTAGGAGTGTTATTGACTCACGGTTGTACGCGGTCTTGTCTGGGTCATCGGTTACCTAGATCACAACGTCCGTGGATGCGAATCCATAACACGATTTAAATCCATACGCGTACCTCATTCCACGTAAATACCTTCCCGAGCATGCCAAAAAATCGCTTGTCCGCTTTTCGTCGTTTCTTGTAGCAGAAGAGGACCTCAGTGTCTTTATTATCATCGGTCCCCGCGTCGACGAGGTCGCACAACGTCTGTATGAGAAGAGGAAATGAAGGCTCAAAGTACACACAGTCTGCGGCAAGAATAAGATCAGGTGATGGGAGGGATGAAGGGAGGGGGTTTCCCCTTTGATCTCGAGTTACTCAGATGAATGTGGAGAGGGAAAAACTATTTACCAGTTGAGCTCAGCTACAGTGACTGTCGAGGTCAGATCATTCAACTGCACGTTTCGGTGCATGATGTCGAGGAGCGGGCTGTATTTTGAATGTCGGTATAGCGGGAGAAAGCGCGTCAAACCAGAACCCACGCTTGATCCGTGATCCATACACT
The DNA here is from genome assembly GCA_017580835.1 of Termitomyces bulborhizus. NCBI lineage: Eukaryota > Fungi > Basidiomycota > Agaricomycetes > Agaricales > Lyophyllaceae > Termitomyces > Termitomyces bulborhizus. The sequence continues at coordinate 79,798 of JAGDQM010033698.1, read as the reverse complement.
AGCAGTGCCAGGAGGTATTTTTTGAAGCTGAAGCTTCGCGGCGACGAGCCCAACGAGACCAGTGCCGCTACCCAGTTCGAGAATACTGCGGCCGTGTACAAAGTCAGGACCGCGTTTGGTAAGATAACTAGATAGGACCTTTCCATCATCAGATCAGTACGTCTCCCAAGCGAAGATGAGCATACCTCTCCTGCGGGCCATGCGATACCCCCGCAGCCGGGAGACGCGTCTACGGCTAGAGCAATCTCAACTGGAAGCTGCGGATGTTGTGGACTGGCAAAGGACAGACGCAGAGTTTCGCCTTGGACGGAACGCAACTGTTTTGGTATCAAAACCTTGGATTCGTCGTCATTGTCGTCTGCTTGTTGCATCAGGTGACGAAGTGGATCAAGCTCGTCGAGCGCCTCATCGAGCTCGAGGTCATCGTGAAAGACTGACATAGAGATTAGATATAGATATATTTCCTGATGGCAAATCATAATGTACGGAAGTTGTAAACAAATGACTACAACACTTCCCTCCAGCTACCTTACCATGACTGATCGGCACAAGGTCCTTTTCGAATGGTGAGTAGTTGACCTTATGATTTGCATTACGGCCACCTATTATGCGCTCAGGCCTCATTCCGAGCCGGCCGAGGTTATCGTCGCTGGTTCCTTCAACGACGTACGTAACTGACTCAATATCGACTTCTGCCCTACTTACAATCTTACCTTCAATTTAAGTGGGCCCGTACTTGCCGCCTTACTAAGGGGTCGACTGGATTCACAGGTTTCATTCACGTTCCCTGGGACTCCAAAATCACGTACAAATATATCGTGGATGGTACTTGGACTACACACCCCGACCAGCCTACCGAACCCGATCACGACGGTAACATCAATAATATGTATATCGCACCGCCGCAGCCAGAGAGTGAACAGAATGGCAAAATTACGCCTGGGCCTGGAGAAGTGTCAGATATCGCCACTTGGAGCTTGCCTCAGTCGGTTGCACATACTGTCATTGCGCGAGAAGGCACCTCTTCGACGCTTGAATACGTCGCCTCTGGCTTCGGTGCTGCACCGAACAGTGTCGTCGGCGTCGATCTTATAAACCCAAAGCAGGTAATCATTATATACCGCCTTCGACCATATGCGTTGCGTGCTAATTCAGTTACAGATCACCATTCCAACACCCGTCCAGACCATCGTGACCACCACGACACAGCCTGATCTTCCAAGCAGCGCTATGTCTGATAGTGCACCCCTTCCTTCCAATGCCACCGAAGTTCTTCCACCCTTCCACCCTGTGTCCGAAAATTCCGCCGATTCTGAGGACCTCAAAGCTGTTCCCACTCTAGATGCTCCTGAAAAGGCAACATCTGATATTTCTGTACCCATTGTCCCAGTCAACGCAGCCGAGAATGTTACGATTCCTACCTCTGCCGTAAAACCTGTCGTTGCCGAAGGGAATGACCGGGATGCAGATAGGGAAAGGAAGGATGAACAGTCGGAGAAGTCGGCTCGTATTTCCGCCAAGGTGAACGAGGACTTACCTATTCATGTTGAAGATAAGACGAATAAGGCAGAGGAAATCCCCGTGGCTGTCGCGATTGAGAAAACTCTAGCTGCGGACTCCGTACTCGTTGATAAGGAAGCCGCATCCAAAGTTATGCATATGCCCGTAGTCGCCGCTGTGGATGAGGTGGTTTCGGCGGATCGTGTCTCGACGCCCGAAGCACCTTCTAAGGATCCCAAATCACTGAAAACACCAGAAACGACTACATCCAGTCTCAATCCTTCGTCAGTGCTTGTTTCGGAGAAGATATTGCCAGGTGCCGCCCCTTCTACTATTCCGGAAACGAGTGTAAGATCTAAGGATATACCCGTCGTGCCTGTTGAACGCCTTGGGAAGGAACTAGACGAGCTGAAACAGACCAAATCGGGACCGGTTATCAACGAAGCGAAAGTCCAGCCTGCGCCTGTATCAGCACCCGGGCTTTCGTTGGAGATGCCTAATATTGCAGCTGGACCCGCAACTGAGGAAGTTACTCCTGAATTTGCGAGAGAAACGGAAGGAAATATAGAGAAGGGAAAATCAGTACCTGTGGAATTATCGAACAATCTAGTGTCACAAACAGCACAAGAAGCCGTTGAAGTTGGTATCAAATCTTCAATAGAGCTTGTGTCTGCGAAGGAAGCAGAGATTAGACAGGGTGAATCAAGGTCAGCTACAACCCAGAACACAGCTCCTGTTTCAGAACCACAGCCTGCATCAGTCGCGGCGACAGGAACCGCATTCATTGAGCCCACTTCGGCTTCAATGGTTGAGGCTGTACCAATGGATGAAATAGCGACTATATCCACTGAAGCCACATCGGCAGAGCCTCCGGCGAGGGTCAGACGAGCTGAAACCTTTTCAGCTTCGACTACAGAGGCTGTACCCACAGAGCCAATATCAGTTCTAACGACCAGGGCTGGTCCAACAGAGACCCCTACTGAGTCCTTGTCAATCCCACCTGTATCAGAATCTCTGGCATCGACATTCACACCACCAAATGGCCATACCAAGGAAGTTGCACGCCCTGACCCTGAACCCTCTGTCCCAACAAAGGCGCCGTTCCCATCCGCAGCCTCACCAACTGCTTCGCCATCGAAGTCAGAAAAAGTGACTTCAGTACGGAAGAAGAGATCGTCGATCTTTGGAAGAATCAAGCATTTCTTCGAGGGAGACAAGGTCAATTCGAATAAATGAACTCATGTTCATCTATCTGGATTACTTTAGCTCGAGTGCTAGATTTTCTCGTTCTAGGTGTATATTTTCTTTATGATTTTCTGTTTCAGTCATTTATCTCTTCATATGAACTCGGACGTCCTGACTCTGGCTTGCTTTCTAGCCCCCTCTTTTCTATCAATGTATCGCTGGCTGTGACTGATACTTACCCAATTATTCATATTATTATGTACGTAGGTTGTGAGAAGTTTATACTTTTTGTATAAACACCCTAGTCTATTCTATCGTCTATTATCATCCACTACGAACACCTATCTGTTGCAGGCGACAGTAAAGATACTTTCTATAGGGCTAAAACAATTTGCCATCGACCCTTGCTTGGTGCTGCAAACAACTGTCTATAAATTGACCCAATTGTTATCAGCGAAACAGTCAAAAATGGATTCGATTTATATTTACTGTATGTAGTTTGACCGAAGGCGGCAAATGACCCGTACTATTTTGTACATACACAATCAACGACAAACAAGCGGTCATACGCAATTTCTCTTGTTGGCGCACACAAGTCGAAGGCCACGGTCATCCACTCTTCGTGCTAGTCCTGCTGCTTTGCAAAGCTGAACAGGCAGGTACTTCATGGACGTTGTTAGCAACGTGAGGAGGCATCTTGCCTCGTGGACAAAAGGGGGGGAGTCCGAATGGTGCGCAGTTTACTCTCTTGTTCTCCACGACTTGATTTATCGTGGCGTAGTCGAAATTCTCTTTTTGCACCACATTGCAACCCTTCGGATGCGAACTGTGTCGATACTCTGACGACCGCGTATCACACACTTCTATGCTCCGTTCTGCAGACATGGTCACCAAAATACCCGATCACGCCTGTCGCATTTGTCGAGTTCGTGCATTCCGTTCTCGACACTCTTCCTTCGTCTTCTTCGGGGTCTGCGACGTCTTCTACAAATATCGTGGCTTTTGGGGAAATTCTCGTCGATATGATTTGGTCAGTTGATGCGGAGTTGGATGAAATTTTGAGCGACACAAAAGTCACATTAGCCGCCTGCGCTAAGCAAGACACTAACAATAACGTGTCTTCTGTCATGGCGAAAGCGAAGAAAGCTGAGCAGACTGCTGAAAAAGACAAGGAGACAGTACAGGTTATTGTAAAGAAATTTCTTGTGCGTACTTGCTATCCTTGACCTTGACCTGGTTTTGGTTAATAGTGAAAACGAAGGACATGGGGACCGTCAATCCTCACCTCTGTCGTCAACGTCTTGACTCCGCCGTCTTAGCAAGTGTAGGTTTGATACCAGACAAAGTTGCTACGGACAAGAAAGAAATAAGAACGCGAACTGGGCTATTGTCTGTCGCATTTCTTCAAAGTTCTATCATGTTTTCTGATCTATTACATAAAGCTACAAGCAGAACAAGTTCAACCTTCTCCGTGAACAGTCTGAGGGTTATAGCAAACTTACTTCGGAACTGACAAGTTCACTGGGTCCCTCTCACTCCCCTGTTACTGGACGCCCGACTGAGCCTTATTCTGCTATTGAAGAACGCGCTCGCCCAGTATGGGAGAAGGTCATTAGCCTTATCGGGTATTTTGACCTTGACCCCAATCGAGCTCTTGACATCATTCTAGACGTTCTCTCGGTGCATCTATCGACTCACTACACTTTCTTCATCGCTCTTCTTTCGTTCTCACCCTGGGTGGGCTCTTTTCGCAGGCCGAATCTAGCGTCTATGGAGACGAGCCTTCTTCCTGGCGCCTTTCAAGGCAAGACTTTGGACGAAATTTTGACTCTTGCAGATCCAAAGATACGTGAGGTTGGAGAAGCTTCTAACGATGGAAAACCTCGAGTGCTAGCTCAAGTGTTAGGTTTCAAGTTTGCATACTATCAGGTACTATAACGTCCTAAACACAAACGGTGTTTTTTGACACTCCATCAAGTCTGCAGATGTGACTGAATCGACATCAAAAAACCTATATCTTACGGCTGCCATCTTAATACGCGAAGGTTTTATCACTCTAGAGGATTTGTATCCCCATGTGAGATTTCTCTTCCCCATTTTGAATTGAATTCATTCCTATTACAGCTCTCTCCGGATGATGGTGCTATGGAAAGTGTCAAGGAAGAGTATCGACGAGATGTTTCTATGCGTATAGCCGCTACCACTGTTAGTCAGCTTGCGATGGCCGCACCTCTCGAGTCTTCAGGACTACAGTCATCTAAGTCGAAGTCGCCACCGCAAGCTGAAATGAAGAAAAGCCCGGAACCCAAGGACATCAATCAGAAAGTCGGGCTTCTAACTGCTCTCCTCGCAGTTGGGGCCTTGAGGCCTGCTCTAGCGATTCTATCCAAATTTCCGTTTTTAGTCGACGCCCGAGTCGAAATTGCCGATCTCATGATTCGAATCATGAAAGTCTCAATTGCACCTCTTTACGAGTCTTTTTTGGTTACCAAGGAGCGGAATCCAAGCTTCACTCAACCTCGAGCACGATATGGATCGTCGGGCATCGTGGCTGCGCTCAGCAGAAAACCAGTTCTCACCCTTTGGGCACCGACTCCTCCTAGCACATACAACACGGATTTTGTCTTCTTTTACCCTGATTGGGTCGAACAAGTACCAATTTGCAGTTGTTTGAGTGATCTAGAAGACGTTATCGAGCCACTCATGAAATTCATTGGAGTTCATGTGTCTCGGGATCCATTGTTCCTAACTAAGTTTTTGCGACTTGGTCGAACCCATCTTCTCACGACAGTAATTGTCTCTCCAGTTTTTGAGTCCCAAATTCACTCTGATGCCGCTCATAGCAGACGCCTATTGACCCCGTCACTAAAAAGCCAACCTGTGAACCCGACCCTAATCATCCAATACGACTCTTCTGGTTTAAAGTTCTTCGTATTTACCTTCTCCGGGCCCTTACTTTAATCCGAGGAAATGCAGTTTGTACTGTCGAAGTTTGGAACATCATTCGACAATATTCCACCACATGTCGTTGGCGCTTATATGGTGAATGGAAGACAAAGATGTACGAATCTCATCCAGAACTTCAAGTACGCTATTCCCAAGCCAAAAGCGAAACAAAAGCTATCCTTCGACGACTTAACACTAATTCAAATGACGCTCTCTCGGGCACTGTTGCCAAACTTGCCCACTCGAATCCCTGTGTGTTCTTTGATAGAGCAGTGCACCAGATCATGTCTTATGACAACTTGGCGAATGTCGTCATCCAAGCACTTCGTTATGTCACAAACATGGGCTTCGACGTACTGGTGTACATTATCGTCGATGCGTTTTCCGATCCTCATAAACCGCGACTCAAGGATGATGGGGTTAATACCGCCGATTGGCTTCAAAGTGTGTTCCTTTTCTTCCCTTCTGGGGAACGGACTGACATCCATGTAGGTCTTGCTTCCTTCACTGGAATGCTGTTCAGACGCTACAGTGCTGATCTAACACCTGTTCTGACATACGTCATGCATCAGCTATACAATGGACAGACGACGGAGTTAGTAGTTCTGAAAGAGCTCATTTGGAAAATGGCTGGTATCGAACCCCTTCCTAGTCTTTCGGATGCCCAAGTGACTGCAATGGCTGGCGGACCAATTCTCCGTATAGAATCAATTGCATCTGCTACCCGTGGTGCACGACTTGATCCTGGAGATGCCGTCCTCAAAGGTCCTTGGCGTCTAGGGAAGGCTTTACTAGATTCATCACTCGCTTTGAGTCTCCTCATACAAGTTGCGCAACAGCGACAGGCTTGTGTGTTTAATGCCCCAGACACGCACTTAAAATCTTTGGGAAGCCTGTATGATACGGCGCGTATTCTTTCTCCTATGTGCCTACCAAGTGGCTTATCTTCGGATGCCAGACCCACGGTGTCTTACTCCAATATCTGGAACTTTTGACATCTCCTTCGGTGATACCTCTATCTGAGTATGCCAGCAGAGTTCTCCCGTCTCTTGGGGATCTCGGTGTGGTCTATGGGATTTGTGCGCCAGTATGCATGCAAATCATCCGGCCTGTCCTTCAGGAATCCCTCCTGGTTTGTCAGTCTCTCTCACTACTCGACAAGCACTTATCAAGCCAGGAATGTATAGAAGTTAGCATTGACTATGCAAGAACAAGAACGTAAAGCGAGCGAAGAGGCCGAGAAGCGGTTAAAAGCAGCCTTGACCGCCAAGCGGGAACCGGTCATTTCCAGGGTTGCCTCACCCAGTCTTGGTGCTTCCAGTGTTCCTGAAGCTCCGACGGAGGTCAAGCCTACCGAAGAACAACCAGCACAAGAGGATGTCCCAATGGATGCCGAGCCAGCCAGTTCTGCCCCCCCTACAGAGGTTAGTGCTGAATATACAGCTATTACTCGAGTTTTTAACTTGCTTGCAGAGTCCATGGATTCCCGAGTTGGCTACACTGTTCGATGACATCAAGAAAATTGCACCTGGAAATGCATATGACATTATGGGGTAAGCTCTGGATTGAATGATTTGGCTATGGCTCATTCCATCTCCCCCCTGTCTTCCTCCAGACCTGGTTTCTACTTGACCTTCTGGCAGCTTTCGACTTATGATTTGTCACCTCCGACCAGTAAATATGATGAAGAAAGCGCAGCACTATTGCAACTCAGTAGACAAGAAGAAAGCAAGTGGCGTTCAGCGGACCATTCCTCTGACCGGGCGAAGCGCTCAACAGCTATTTCACATAAACAACGGCGAGAACGCTATATCAAGACCCACGAGCTTCTTCTGGAAGAATTGAAGAATCAAACAGCTTCGAGGGCTTTTACTTTGAAGCGTCTGAGTCGCGAGAGGCAACATTGGTTTTCTCATGGTATGTTCTATAGCTAGATACACATCCTGGTGACCCATCATTTCATTTAGCACCAAAAGCGGGAGCACTTGTTGGTTCTATCATTGAACATTGCATTCAACCGCGTTGTTTGTTATCCCCTATGGATGCCGATTTCTGTGCACAGTTCATCAAAGTCCTTCACACCCAAGGGACGCCGGGTTTTCATACCTTGAACTGTTATGATAAGGTTCGTCGCGCTAATCATGATAATCCTCGCTATCTTATTTATTCGTGCCAGCTGCTTGGGGATCATGTCAAGGTTGTGCTTTTCTCCTGTAGTGAATACGAAGCCCACAATTACGGTATGCAATAATTTGACTCATTGTCTATCCAAAATTTGATATAAGAGTCTCTGTCAGGCCGATTTCTGTCAGGGATCCTTGCGGACATGTTTAAATGGTACAGTGATGAGGCAGCGTATATGGCGGACAATCGTACCAAAATCGGCGGGAAGACGATGTATAACCCTGGTTTACAGCGTACCTGGTCGAACAAGAGTGTCACATTGGACAGTCTTTTAGATTGGCCGAATTTCCAGCGCATACTTAGAAAGTGGCACAAGAAGTTGGCCAAAGTAAGGGACTACCAGATTTAATCCTCTGCTATATCTCAATCTTGCAAAGTGTTTTATAGATTGCATCCAAACTGGGGAGTTTATGCACGTGTACAATACTATCATCATACTGAAGGAGCTTCTGCCTGTCTTTCCTTTGGCGGCAGTATCAATCACGGATACCGGTGCCAGCCTTGATGCTGCGATGGATCGCTTTTTGGAGAACGAGGAACGTGGAGATCTCAAAATTCTTGGAAGGGCGTACGTGCTACTTTTACCCTCTCCTATGTCTTTATTGGTCGCTCAGTCACACTCCCAGTTACTCAGCCGCTTTGAAGAAGAGAGAGTCTTTATGGGCAATGCCAAGAAAAGTGCGTTGTGGTACAAATTTTCAAGCTGGATACTTACCAATATTGTCAGCCACTTCCTCTTCCTGCCAACGTGTCTGCACCATCGCCGAAACCAACCAACGCATCCCAACAGAATGAGAAGGCTCGGAGCCATGTACCTCCCAGTGGTCCAAGCTCCACTGTTGTACCTGTCGGCGATGGGCGCCGCAACAATGCAACTCCTGTTCCTAATGTGACACCTTCCGGCCCCCGAGCTCAGCTCTCGAACGGCCAGGCCTCCGAAAAGCCATCAAGCAGCATCAGTTCTGCTAAAGCTGCAATGGACAGGTTTGTTATTCTCTTGTTGTATCTAGGCATCCTGATTCTCAGTGGGATTTGTAGCATACCTCGCCCTGAGGTAGTTAAAAGAGTTCGGCCAGGCGACAAGCACAGTCAATCACCAAAACCACCAGACTTGTCCACTTCCTTGGGAGATGGCGTCAGATCGTCGGTTCCTTTGCATTTCAATGAACTTCGTACGTCTGGAAAAGACGACGCGCCATCTCGATCACGATACAACAGTCCTTCGCATCTCCGGGATTCTCCTCTTCCACAGCAAGCTTCTCCAGCAGGCAAGTAAAACTCTTTTCACTCTCCTCGTGCTACCCTTTGACGGAAAAGGACAGCAGATAGTGCCCCCGCTATGCCGCCGCCATCGGTTCCCAGTCAGACACCATCCGCACACGAGCTGAGGGAGACCGCAAAACAATCCATTCGTACTGACAAATTGGATATCGTACGAGGTAGCTCGGGCGTACCATCCCCTCGCGTGCGTTCCCCTTCACCGACTAGCCGCCCTGGAACTAGGAACCATAGCTCCGAAAGCCGTGCAAGTGGAGGCCGCTCACGCTCTGAACGTGGGATTATCGAGGGAGATCGCGACGAACGACGCTCGGAAAGAGAAAATCGCCAGGATTCGCGTGAGCATGGGGCCGGCCCCAGCCGCCGCGATAGTGTCACTCATATTCGTAGTGAGCGTAGTGGACGTGAGCGGACATCTGCCCGCGAGATGGATAAGGATGGAGATCGAGACAAGGAACGAGACAGACCTCGAGACAGGCATGATCGCGACAAGGATCGCGAGCGCGATCGTGACTCAGATAGGAGGGACCGCGAACGCGACAGGGACAGAGACAGAGACAGGCATCGTAGAGATGACAAGGATAAAGATAGGGACAGGGACAGGGAAAGTAGGAAAGACAGGGAGACTCGTGGGCAAGGAAATTTGCCTATGCCTCCATCTGACGATCGGGCACTTCCTACACGTCCAGATCCTCGACATCGTCCGACTGCACTCGATGATGGTCTCGGAAAGAGGAGACGACTCGCGGATGATGATGTAAGTGTGTGTTTCTCGCATCCATGTATCCGCTGATTGGGCCTTTCAGCCTGACCGAGGTTCCAAACGTACCTCGCGCAAAGACGGTCATCGTGAGGAACGTGGTCGCAGACCTCCAGAGAAGGAAGGCCATGATAGAAATCGTGATTCGGATAGGCGTAGGAAAGACCGCGATGGTTCAGGTGACCATGAACCACGCGTCCCTTCCGTTTCTCTAGACAAGGTATTTAGCATCATTCGTGCAATCAATTTTATGGTTGCTAATACTCAGATCAGGCAACGGACAAACGCATGGCCTCAGAGAACCATGCACCTACTAATCCTCTCTCAGGCCCTAACTCCAAAGCTCAGCCGCCGAGCGCCCCACGAGCTATGTACCATGATCCCCCGACACGTGGTCCGAAAGCGGACTTGCCTTCTAGAGATCGCCATCGAGATTACACATCCAACCCTTCACCAGGTTCAACCAGCAACCCACACCCTCATCAGGATCAAGGACCGCCCCCCAGTCTTGGGAGTCTCCACTCTCGCATAGGTGATAAGGAACCTCCCCGGTTATTGCCACAGGCTCCCCCAAACTCGTATCGTCCCGATCCTCAGTCGCAGCGTAAGGAGGATGATCGTGAGAACAGAAAACGGACTATTTCTGGTACGTTGCGCCTCGCATGGACGGGTGTCATTGGACTGACATCCTTTCTTCTTCAGATCGCGATAAGGAGATGAGCGAGCCTGTTCCTAGCCCCACGAGTGAACTCATGCAAGCTCCGAAACGTCCGCGAATCAACAGGACACGATATGCTGGTGGCAGTACTCCAGGTGTGGCGAAAAAACTTGGTCTTCCGGTTGACCCATCAGCAGGAGACAAAAGTCAGAGGAGAAGGGATTAAGATGCCTCGTCACACATTGTATCTTATCATTTCAATCACTTATATAGTGCGGACGACTACTTTCATGTCAGGAAATTGCTCGGTTCTTCCAAACTTGGCCATGAGTCGCCTTCCGCGCAGCTCGGAGTGCCAGAGACAAGATAGCGATCCATTGAGGCCCATTGGCCTGTCTAAACGGGTTTCTTTGCCGCCGAGAAAAGGATGAGCAGTGCTTGAGGCGTACTTGATATGCGCCACATTTGTATTTCATGGATAAAACACATTTTCCCAGTCCAACTTTTGTTGACCGTTGCCGCGTACCGGTAGTCAATAACTTGACCGGGTCAATTTCTAGACGCGTGGGATCGGCGTTCTAAATACTAAAGGTCCCTCTGGAAGGAAAGCAAATGCTCATATTTCTTGATTCCAGAATATCCCTTGTGACTATATTAACTATACATTATTTAATGAGGCATGTGAGCGATAAATTAAGAATAAGCATGTCCATCCACTTAAGATATGTTGGTCTGCAAGTTGAATCGCAGAGCCACTAGAGATACATTAAAGCAATCAGCGCTTTATGAGAGTGAGGAACTCTTCGCGCGTCTTTTGTTGTGTGCGGAAACAACCGAGCATACATGATGTGACAGTTATTGAACCGGGTTTCTGCACTCCGCGCATAGTCATACACATATGGCTAAGACATCCGTTATCAACACAAGAACAAAATGACCAAAGTTGGCAACTCACGTCGCCTCCATAACTACAGCTACCCCACGAGGCTTGATCGCCTCCTGCACGGCAATCGCGACTTGTTTTGTCAGGCGTTCCTGGACCTGTAGCCGTCGGCTGAATGTCTCTGCAATCCTAGCTAATTTGGACAATCCGAGGACCAGCTGATTGGGGATATAGGCTATTGCTATCTGGTGACGGGCGTCACTGAATGAGAGGCAGACAAGAGCAGAGAATCAGGCTTGCCTTGCCGGTAAAGGGCACGAGATGGTGCTCACAGAGACTGGAGACGTCGATATCCCGGACGATCACCATCTCATCGTGATCTTCAGCAAATACAGCATCGTTGATGACATCTAAGGGTGTAGATAAATAGGATGCCGGTTGATCAAAGACAAGTTGTGACCTGCCAGTTTCTCTTCGTACCCGCGCGTCATCCACATGAGCGCTTGAGCATAACGTTCTGGGGTCTTGAGCAGACCCTCGCGTTCCGGATCTTCGCCTATAGATTCAAGAATGACACGGACTGCAGCGGCCATCTTCTCTTCACGTGCGCGCTGCTCCTCAGGTGTGGCCAGAAGACGAGAGACAGTTGATTTTGCTGGATTGACTCAGACGTCATGAGAATTCTGGATTTGGATTGAAAGGGACGCACCTGGCCATCCGAGACCATTAGGATCAGGAACAATGTTGTGTAGATCAACGGGGGCTGGATTGCTGGGGTCAGATGGTAGCTGGGGGCTTGCTATGCCCGATTTGCGAAAACCATATTCATCACGCGAAAGGGGGGTCCTTGGGTGATTGTGGTAGCCGTCGTCGTGATTGTCGTTTGCAGCCTGCTTGAGCTGGAGCTGTTGCAAGCTGTCGGCGAAAGTTGTGATGTGAAAGTGATCCATGGAATAAGAAAGCGGGATGAGGATAATTTTAAATAATATCGGATAAAAAGATCCGGATCCCGTGGCGGGAGGCACGTGGGGAGATGGCTGAACTTGGCAAAGGTGGCCCAAAATATTTTTGATGCGGTACATAGATAGTTATTTGAAAGGCTCTACCCGTCACCGACGCTTGGGTCGTGGCTGCCAAATGCGCTTACCGTCCAAGTTGCGACCTTTGTGTGCACTGCATCAACGGCCATGCAAAACACCCGGCTGATCTCGTATATTAATGAACAAAACAGATTTCCTCTTGCGCTCACGCCCTCATCCCGTCCCGATGTATGTCTTGCTCAGCATGTGTCAGAGGTTCAGTCGTCACATGCTTTTTAACACTGCGAAACACCTACCCCACAGCGATGACTACCACTCCTTCGAGTCAGCTGTCATCTCCAAGGGACCCGAGTCCGTCTACGACGCGTGGCTCGCGTCCAGGGTGGTCCCTGGTCAGAAGGGTACATATCTTGTGGCTGGAGCGCAACGTCCGCTGAGTTTAGCAAATGCTCGTCTTGCCCTTTGCATGACCATTTATGGATGCGTTTTCAGCCTTGTAGTGAATCTCAACCTGCAGTTGGTGCCCATGCTGATGTGTCGCGTCTCAGATAAAGGATCTTCTCGTTCTGAACCCATTACGAACGGCACTCATGATATCACTGAACATTCTCCGTAGCCTCTTTCCTGCATTTCGAGGGTACTCTCAGGTGGGTCGTTTGATTTCTATCAGACCACACGGGAGCCACTTAATTTTCCGGTTCTAGGCCATGATCATTGACGAGGTACGTCAAGAGTTTAAAAAATTTTATACTACTTATAAATTTCATCGACGTCATGAAAGCTTCAATCTTTAATTGCTTCAGGAAACTTCACGTGGTCCCGACTTCTGTATCTGATTTCCACCGAACTTTTAGGGAGAATTGTGGAAGGATTATTTGAATCTTTTGCGTAGGACACACCCATGAAGATATCCATGGTCTGCGCTTACCTTGCGTGTGCTTTGCAGGTTTTCAAACGAAAATATTGTTCTTGAGTCGACTCGATTCCACCTCGAGCGCGAGCAATTGAAAAATCGCGTAAGGCTTGATGTCCCGACTCTAGCTGATCCTGTAGTACGCGACTTGTTACAAGAGGCGGACATGTTTGCTGGCTCATTTAATGGCATTGGCTTTGGTCTTTTGTCGCCCCTTGACTTCGTTCGCGTCCTGTCGCTCGCAATAGAAATCGTCTCACATGTTTATATCGTGATCTCATTGACTCGGGGGTCTAGCCACCTTGGTGTCCTCCTTCTGTCAATTGTCTCCGCCGGGCTGCCCTTGTTCCTTCCTTGGTGTCATTTCTCGAATGAAGGGCCAGAAATCCTCCCATCTGAACGAGAATCTCGAGCTGCCGAACGCCATGAGCGAATGCGCAATCTGGCCTTTAGTGATGTACATCGGCCGGAAATTGCACTTTTTGGGCTTGGGAGTTGGATACTAGAAACTTGGTCCTGCGCACGCAGGGCTGTGGCGGCCATGGAAGAGCCTCACGTGCTCCGCGAATCTTCGTTTTTCTCGCATCTCCACCTTTCAGACTTGATCGTCGCCCTGCAGAATGTGGGTGGATAAAATTTTACTCTTGTTGATTTGAATTTACATCTCGATCAGATCCCTCTTATCTGGCTCATGCAAACGTCTTCCGCATCTCTAGGGTCCTTGACATTATACCGAGGCTCCATTCAAGCCGTCGTGTGTGCTTGTGGCAATTTGATGAGGACGATCAGGATGGCGTTCCAAGGGATTTTTTTGATGTCTGCATTCTGTGCCAGCATGGAGCTCAAACCCCGGCTCCAGCCGGAGGACGCTGAGATGGCCGCTTATGATTCGTTGCCAGGAGGTGTGAGCATCGAAGTCAGGTGCGGAACTTTGCGACTGTTGAAGCCTTCGGATAAGCTCAGGATGATTTCGTAAAGCGGGTTGTTTTACACCTACCCGGGGAGCAGCGAGCCGGCATTGAAGGATGTAACCTTCTCACTTGCGCCTGGTGAAAGCCTGGCTATTGTAGGATATAATGGTTCAGGCAAGTCGCAGTCATATTAGTCGAAATAGTCCACTGATAATAGTTCCAGGAAAGACCACTCTTGCCAAGATCTTGTTAAGGATACTTGACTTTGATCGTGGATATTTGAAAGTCAACGGAGTTGACGTTCGACGGTATCTGCCCGATGACTACCACCGGCATACCTCAGCCGTCTTCCAGAATTTTTCCAAGTTCAACGCGACTGTACAAGAAAATGTTGGATTGGGCTATGTTGAACATCTCACAGAAGATCGAGCAGTTTCCACAGCTGTCCATCTCGCTGCGGCTGATGAAGTTGTGGCTTCATTGCCACAAGGGTTAAGCACAATGCTCGATAACCCTGGGTTTGAAAGTATATCATATCCCGGAAACAATTGCCGCAAGCATTCTCTGCGCAATGGACTTTCGGGCGGAGAGGTGCGTCTTTCATAAATCTCTTTACCCCCTCGTCATATTAGAATCATATTCTAATATAGTGGCAACGAGTTGCGATTGCTCGCGCGTTCATGAGAGCCAATCAACCAGAAGTAGATCTACTTTTGTTTGATGAACCAGTCAGTATGCCGGTCGTTTTCAGCTTCGGATATTTTTTTCACGCCTCAGATAATAGACTTCTTCTCTTGACGCTGTGGCACAGAATCGCATTTTCAATACCATTGAGAAGATTTCGAGATCTCCTTCTGGATTGAGGAGCAAGACGGTGATCTTCATCACTCATCGTTTGTCAACAGCACGCCGTGCAGACAAGATTGCGATGATGGAGAGCGGGGTAAGTATCATGTCTTTTACCTTTGTCGTCACGGCACCTTGATTTTGGGTATTTGTAGACAATATCTGAATTTGGAACGCACCAAGAGCTTCTCAATCGAAATGGAGCCTATGCCGCTCTGTATAACGCATCAATATAGAGCAATTTAATGTATATAGCATATGTATATTATTATTAAATACAGCACTGTAATCCCTACTTGATTGTACAAATAGTACTCCATATATCTTATCCGAAATTTAATATCCAACTGATTCTTCCATCATATGATCCATGAAAACAACCTTTCCGTTATCGAGGATAGCATCAACGGGAGTTCCCTCGATCTCGGATGTGGCAGACATATTGTCTAAGTCCTCGGACTTGCCATGTGCGCCAACAATGAGGCCGGCATTCCTTACGCCATGTATAAGCGATGGCACCTGAACCTATGAAAATCATCAGTAATGATAGATGAATTTCGAACAACACCAACGAGTAAATCGGCATCCACGAGGACACCTAACAAATTGTTTGTCCTGGCGAATTCAACAGCTGCCCCAATGCTTGACAGGCGTGGGTCGTTTTCTTCCTCGGCACCCAGGGCCGTCAGGCTGAGTGTCGAAACACTATTCTTACCACATCGAGTTACAAAGAAGACGGGATCTACCCGAGTTCCATGAGGTCATCTAAGACAGAAGAATGATGCAGAGAGCTCACAGTTTGGTTGCTTCCAATTGACCACAGAACATACGTCTGGAGAGAAGGATGCGAAAGCTATTTTTCGCCGCGCAAAGGAAGCATCTAGAGCTGCCGACGCGTGGTAGATATTTCGCAGCACTGAATCTACGAATTCGTTGAGGTCATGTAAACGACCAACAGATAGCCGCTTTCGCGTCGACCTAGACGGGTATGCTAGTTCCAGACATAGGTCGACGCCAGCGGGAAGACACTGGGCGGGAAAAACAGTCTATGCAGAGACATAATTAACATATAAGTAGATACCTTGAGAAGTTGTGCAAGAGAAATCATCGATCTCGGTAACACAGCAGCCAATTCTCCCATCGATGTAGCTCCAGTTGGACTCTTTCCAAGATGATGAGCCAGTGATTCAAATTGTGCCAGAGTAACATCAGAGACGCCAAGTTCGAAATCAGCACCCGGAAGTAGCCATTCGGAGAAAATGACGGGCTGCAGGTCCTTTGTTACTTGAACAACGGCGTAGATGTATGTACCTCGCAGAGAAGAAATTGTTAAGAACTGGCCGCCCTCGTTGGTAACAGAATGGACTGAGGGAGATGCTTGAGCGGAGCCAATCAACCTAGAGCGATGGGGCCATTTTGGTCTAGCTGACTGCGCGACAGAGGGAGGAACTGTCATAGATTTCCAATATGTTTCCACATCTCCACCAAAATCCAGCGTGACGCCTTTGAATGGTGTTATGATCTTGATCTCAAAATCAACCTTCTCCAGTGTTAGCAGATTTTACGAATATCATCCTTCCTTACTCACCTCTCCAACCACGTGCAACCTTGTGTCGAGTATCGGCAATGTAAAGGCATTGTTATTTTTGAGGTCACGAAATAGCGCAGGTAATGCCATAGCTCGGCCAAGTGTCCTCGTACCGAAATTAGGATAGATGGAGAACTCCAGGGAGAGGTCATTCAGCGATTTGATCTGGAATGCGAAGACTCCGTCCTCGTCCCTCTGTGGAAGGGACACACTATAGGGCGCATTGTTGACATTGTGGCTTGAGGTCATGACTAACTTCAACTGCGTCGACGCCAAGAGATATTCATCCTCGAAGACTGGGCTGATCAAACGGTGATGGAGGCGTACACCGGAGACATTTTCCAGACGACGTGCAGTATGGCCTATCGTAACCTGCACTAAGTTATTTTTGTCCAAATAATTGTGCCCATAGACGCGATGAGGCATGATAGGCGGCGGAAGTGATAAGGAGGGTATGTGATCAATGTCAGTTTCTGATTGACCTCCCTTTTCTGACATCGGCGACTCAAACTTCACAAGACCCGGCGAAGAGGGTTTGTTCCTCGCGGCGTCCAAAATGAGAGTCAGTGATTTATGGTGTCCATACCATGCTGCATAGTGGACGGCTAGGTGGCCGAGTTCATCAGTGGCGCAGACGCGGGCACCTGCTTCTAGAAGTATTCGGACACAACTGTCTTGTCCGTAACGTGCAGCATGGAATAGAGGCGTCCACTCGTTGTATTTGTCAGGAGTGTCCCAGCCTTCCGATTCGACGAGTATTTTGCAAACTTCAGCATGACCTTCCCTTGCAGCGAGATGCATAGGATATTCCCCATTGCTATTTGGTAAGCATCGTGCACCGTACTGCAGAAGTAGAACCACGACGTCTACGTGACCCGATTGACTGGCCAGGGATAGTGGAATCAGATCGTGCAAAGGCGTTATGGGTTCTGCGGGGACATTTCCTTCGTCAAGCAATACCCGAACACATTCCACCTTTCCCTTCACTGTAGCGTACACCAAAGGACTGTAATTGTCCCGGTCGAGGACACTGCAAGGGAGGCCAGCTTCAAGTAGGCGCTTACAAACAGCCGGGTGACCATTCATCGAAGCGTAGTGAAGTGCAGTGCGACCATAAAGATCAGTTTTTCCAACACTAACACCCTTCTCGATACAGAGGTTGACCAGAGATAGCACCCCCGCAATCGAGGCTCCGTGAAGACATGTCCGTCCATTAATGTCATCAACGAACTGAAAGTCAAAGGGCGAAGACAACGAAGCAAAAATCAAGTTTGCCAAATCAGGAGGGGCCTCAACGATGATATTCCAAAGTATACGAGTGACGATTGGTTTCCCACCGACGTTTTCGGCCAGAACATCTGAATATCTTGTGCACTCTGCAATCGCAGCCGTCTCACGCGCAAGGACAGCGCCTCGTAAATTGTTCTCCAGGTCCCTGAATGGACCCATTGGAGGAGTCCTTTCAGCAAGTATCTGTTGAGCAAAAATGTCATTTGCCGCAGGACCCTCGAATTTCAGACCCGAGGATAGGTCAGTAACATCCAGAAGGCATACGGCGATTGTGTCAGAGAGCTCGGAAAGGAGCTAGTGCAACCCTTGAGCGAGCTTGAGATGGGGAAAATGCGTCAGGGACTCACCTGTCTATTGAACACGGGTTGCACATCGACTTGACGAGATAAATAGAGCTCCTTGGTCGTTGATTTTGACCGTTTATCGAACTTCTTCAGGATCTTCCTAAAGCCAGTCGCGTTGACTTCTACAAATTGCTGCAAAATAGGTATTCGTACATGAATCAAAGAGAACTGCTGCACGGGCGGATACCTGCAGTTTGCCCACATCCCTTGCCAAAAGACGGAAGCCTTCTTCCACAGCGCTCCACTCTACGTTATTTTGGGTGTCATCGCTCGTTGTATCGGGAAAACCTCGCATCGCAGCTGCTCTCCGTTTCGAGAGCAATGTTTCCATTCGCAGCTTGAGCTCGGCTTCTTTTTGCAAGTAAAAATCATTGATCTACTCGGTTTCAGGGTCGACGGAGCGTGTCGTAATGACTGGGGTGGATATCGTACCTTTTCCAATTCACGTTCAAGCCGAAAGAAGAAGGCTGCCTTGTGAGCTCGGAAATCTGGGCCGCGATCTGAATCTTGGCCAGTAGCAGACACAATGGGCGGGCGACGAAGACCATGATCGAGTATACTGGAAGGACTATGAGACGGTGGTGTTGCAGAGGGCAATTGTCCAAGAAGATCTGTAGGACGTATGCCCGATGCGAGTGCAGCTGCATCAGAAGCTGGACGATTGGCAGCAAGAGACGAGATGATCTTCTTGAGAAATTTGTAATCGAGATAGTATGAAGACCACCCAGGAACTTGTTGAGCTTGAATGTGCTTGCCGAACTGAAGGAAGGGGGATAAGTTGTAATCTGTACGTCAAAGAGACGCGAGTTGGGGCACCTTCATCGCTAAAGAACCTTTGTAGTCGTGAGCAGATTTTGCCAAAGGTCTCCTTCGGTCGGAAGGTTATAGAGGTATTTCGACGGACTAGGAATGTCCCATTAGAAGCAACGCAGGAAAGTTACTCAAAAGGACGGACAGTGCTACACACGTGTCTAAAAATGGCACTGGCAGTGAACAAGGTCAGGGCTCTTTAGAAAAATCCTATGATATAAAATATAGCACGACAGTATCGATTACACTCGTCATACATCTAATAATCGATTCACCCATAACTACGCGAGTATATGATGCTGACGAACGTGCGTCGCTTAGACAGGAACTTCTCTTTTGTCATGCACGAGCCGGCAGCAATGTGGTTCTCTACTTGATCATAAGCACATCGGTAACAAAACACGCAGCCTGATGGGAACGCTGTGGCATTGCTGGTATGCGCCCTGACGGATTGGACAGAGCTTGTTGAATGTCATGCCCTGTAATATAGCAGCCAGTAGTGATGTCGACAGGTGACCGTGCTGAAGACCCAAAGAAGTACCGCAATTTTATGAAGATCTCTGTGGAAAGAAATTATCAGAGGGATTCAATAGTGGCGAAGAGATAACATCGTATTTGATCCATGTAAGGATGCCACGACGTTAGTCTGGTGACGTTTTTTTTGCAGCCAATACGGCGGCCCCGCTGCCAGTGATCACGACGAAACGCGCCGGTTACACTGATAATCACACCACCTACATAGTCCTCGTCTCCAAGACGATCCACAAATCCAAGAGAGGTCATGACCGATCAAACGGTTTCCTATTGAAGAGATAGACTAACATGCACAACAGTAAATATACTCTGAAAGAAAATGTTAAAGCTGCCATCCTATTGAAGAGATAGACTAACATGCACGACAGTAAATATACTTTGAAAGAAAATGTTAAAGCTGCCATCTACAACTAAGGATACATGTACGTCGACTTGGCACAAGGGTCAAATGTTCATGAGAAAAGACGCATTGTCAGTGCCTTCCGTCGTCTAGTCAGTGAACTGTGGACCTGATAAACTAAAGAATTATTATGTGCTGATGCGTAGGATTCGAATGTATAAGCAAACATGTTCAGAAGAGGAAAGTTAGCAACGACAATAAGACAGGAGAAGCTGCAGAATATAACTTGTGAATGGAATGTTAAGAGGAGGTTGAGACATACATCACTTGTGCGCATCCTCGAGCTTTTGTCGCAGTTCCTTGATCTCCAGGTTTTGCTGCTGAATTTGATTTTGAAGAAATGTCTTGTCCGCCGCAAACTGATTTTGTATGGATATGGTCTGCTCTTGTAGACTTCGAATGATGTCGACAAAGATTTCTATCGAGAATACATTTTAAAGATCATGTGCGACAAGGGACAGAAACTCACTCAGTAGTTGCAGATTAACGGGAGTCGCTCCCGAATCCTGCCCACTCGATTCTGCCAACAACATATTATCAATCGTTGATAGAATCAAGGAGGTCACAGAGAGTACCTGAACCGAAACTGGGGGCAGAATTCATATCAACGTCTGATGGCACTTGTGAGGAACGATGTTTTCGATTAGGAGTTGGAGAGAGCGATAAACGAGGTGACTGTGTAGTGGAAAAGAGATGGGGGACACGCCGCTTTAATACAATGCTGGTCTGTGATTTTGGGCTTGAGATCATCATATGGTATCGACTTCGACGTAAACGTTTAGAAGATCAACTTACGAACAATTATGTCATTAATTATGAAAGTGCGGATAATATGCTTCTATTCTTATCAAGCCCGGATCAGACAGCTGTCAACTGAAGAGCGAAAAATGAGGCGACGGTTGAATGGGACAAGGGATGGGGGACACGCCGCCTTGATACAGTGCAGGTCTGTGATTGTGGACTTAAAATCATCGTATGGTCCTTATCGACTTCGACTTGGTGGATGCTCAGAAGATGGCCCGACAAGGACATCAAGTTTATGACAATGATGTCATGAATTACAAAATGCGGATAATTTGCTATCAGTTCGACCTGACACCCGAAGCTTGGAAAACACAAGACACTCAAAGAACCTGCCAAGTACCAACAAACTTGTAATTCCTACTATCTCACGGGCTATCTATATTCTAGGAAGGGTTCATTAGAAGCAACGCAGTAAAATTGCTCGAAAGTATGGACATACTGTACCAGTACTGGCAGAGAACGAAAGTCTCGTTTTTCAAAAAAAGCCCAACAGTATGTTATATATACTATGACTGTATTAATTATCTTCATATCGATTCTAACATAACTACGCGAGTATGCCATGGAGACGAACGTGCGTCGCTTAGACAAGGACTTTCCTTAACTGCCATGCACGAGCAGGCAACAATGTTACAGGACATCTACCGTGCTTCTCTACTTGATCATAAGCACATCGATAACAGAAAACGTAGCCAGAGGGCAATGCTGTAGCATTGCTAATAGGCCCCTGACAGATTGGACAAACCCCGTAACCATCTTTGTTGAATGTTATGCCCTGGGGATGTGGAGGTAACATTTGTGGTGGAGGTATAGCAGGGCCTTGTGGTGACGTCGACAGCGACCGTGCTGGGGATCCAGGGGAGTACCACCATTCTAGGAATTTTATGAAGAAGATCGCTGTAGGAAGAAGTAATCGGAGGGAATCCAATAATGTCCGAGGCGACGAGATAAGAGCGTGTCTGATCCATGTAAGGATACCACGACGTTGGTCTGGTGACACTTTATTTTGAACAGCCGATGCAGCGACACGCTGAAGAAACGTGTCAACACATTTTCAATAGAACAAACATCCACCTACGAAGTCCTCGGATCCAAGACGTCTAAGATCCACACCAATCCAGGAGAGCCACGGCCGATAGAACGGTTTCCTGTCAAAGAGATAGGCCATGTTGTACAACAGTAACCATACTTCAAAGGAAACATTGAGCCAAGGATACACCGCCTTGAAGCTTCTTTTCAACCGTGCTTTCCACGTCTAAAAATGCGCGTATGTCAATTTGGAGCGAGGGACATGGTGAACGAAGAAAAATTACATTTTCAGTGAGCGCCTGCAGTTGTCTAGTACCAATGTTTTCGTCCAAAACATCGGCATCAACTCCGCCACCCAATTCTTCGTAATAGTCCTGAGCTTTTGCTCTCAAATATGGCACACCAACCTACAACCAAGAGGCTTGAGTTACTTCCAGCAATTCAGAGACATTGCCGCAAACCAGAAAAAGGAGCGAACGCCAGATCTCTCTACTTCGCAAGGCTTCTCCCGGCGGTACTCCACCGACTGCGGCTTGCGCTCTTGCCGTCTCAATGTATGGTCGGCGCCTCCGTTTGAGTCCGTAAAAGTTTTCAGAGAACGATGCATCTAAATGTAGAAGTGGATGTCAGAACAGAATGAGCCCAGTTCCAATGGGCAGATTCAACGCACTGTGTTTATGAAGGTAATAACGCTCTACGAGCAGCATTATGGCGGCATAGAACTCTTCATGGCGATTAACAATACGCAGGAGGTACCGCGGATATCTTTGAGCAAATACCTAACGAGAAAGGTGTCAATAAGGGAAGTAAAGAGTCACACAGATTACTCACAGCCAAAACATACTTCAGGGCTGGCTGCAGTAGATCTCTGAGTTGCTCCTGAGCAACAAGCTCAAAAAGAGAAGGTTTCAAGGGGTCAGTACCAAGGTCGTCGAAGAACTCCATGATTAGATGTGTCGAAAGCAAAGGTTGCTCCCTTTCATGATATCGCGGGTCCAAAAGTCGTTGCCGGCGGAACGGGACTCGGGTCAGCCGGTGGGGGGCGAAAACAACTCTTCAATTGAAACTCTCATCACCTCTTGCTGCTCGGTACAGTCCTTGAAAAGATTGTCCTTTCACGCCAACCCTTGCCATGAAATGTGATGGTTCCGCAGGATTTCACTCACGATCAGGAGCGCCTATTCCAGTCCAAAGGGCTTCTCAAGCGCCCCACAAGAGATTCGACCTTTCTGGAATCCTACCGAACGATTTTTCCGCATCGCCTAAACCAAAACAAGCCGCAATCATGACCAAATCCCAAGAACGTCCACCCTCGCTTAATTTCTGTCGCACCTTTAAAACGTGGAAATTGGTATAAAAGCAAGCTCATCGTGTTGGGCTCAACACCCCTATCCACCTTTGTTACACCAAGATCGATTCTTCTACGCTTGATCTTGTCCACATACAGCATTTCTATCTCGGCCTCGACATCTATATTACTTTGAGCGCCGTCCTTATGTTCACTGGGTTCCAATCTATGACCCCTTCTGACGCCGAGCTCGCCACACTTGCCATTACAGACGAAGGAACCTTTCGTTTTCCCTCGTTTTCGGCGTCTGACGCAGTCGTCTTAGTGAGTTAACATCATCTTCAGCTTCAAAACGAACCAGATCTCATTCAAATACAGGGTCTTTCTTTGAGAAAGCGGTTCCGTGGAACCTCGAGGTATGCGAAGGGCAAGGGACTCGTCATATCCATTCAATCGATTGCGGGACATACGCTTTTCGCATGCACCGTGGGCGACCTGGGTCATGTCAACGGAATTGGTGACGTCAGTCTGGACAGCTGGAGATGCGTTGAGGGCATGATCAGTGTGGTCAGACGAACGGGCCACTCAAGCTTCTATGTTGAAAAAGGCATGAGTGCAATGGGAAGATTTACAAAGGAACTGGATCCAACGCTTGAATATCGTGTTCATGGAGGTGGTATGTTATTCCCCCTTGATTCCACATACAACTAATGACCGGAGTGTTCACGCGTAGCATTTCCAATATGG
The DNA here is from genome assembly GCA_017580835.1 of Termitomyces bulborhizus. Taxonomy (NCBI): domain Eukaryota; kingdom Fungi; phylum Basidiomycota; class Agaricomycetes; order Agaricales; family Lyophyllaceae; genus Termitomyces; species Termitomyces bulborhizus. Next base: position 55,860 of record JAGDQM010033698.1, on the reverse strand, counting down.
CTTGAGGTATTTGACTCTTCCCACTTACCACAACGATAATAAATCAAACCTTTATCAAAGGATGCGCCATGCTGTCCCATCGCTGTCGTTGCTTGTTTTTCTGGTTCCTCGCAAGATGATCATAACGTAAGTCTCAGACTATTAAAGGCATCATCACTTGCTAAAATTTCATAGCTTGTGGTTTCCACTATTCGTGATTATTTGAACAAGCTAGCAAGAGAAAGAGGTCCACCAACAATGCCGACTCCACAGCCCGAAAGTAAAGTAAGCCCTCATGATGTTTCCAATGTGTCTGGATGGCTGATTAATTGTACGCCTGAAGGAGTGGCTTTCAGAGGCTTTTGAACCAAACGAGAATATCGAACGGACTGATTCTCCATTTGAACAACACGAGGAACATTAGTTGAGGTTGTCATAAATAGGGTTTACATGAATCTATCTTTTTTTTTGCAAATAAACGAATATCCAATTAGGCTTCGGCCCCACAACTTTGAGAACGAAAATTGAATCATGAATTGCTGTTTACTCTTCCACTTCAGGCTCGACTCTAGGCTTGTTGAGAACCCTTATGTTTTCTGTCGAACAGAAAGTAAGTGAATAAGACCATGCGTGGGAATGGGTACGTTGCACGAACCATGTCGGAGGAAAATTTGGCGTTGGCCCTGAGGGGTCGTGGGGTCGGCATTTGGATCAGGCTCACGAAGCTCAAACCCAGCCTCAACGTACACCCGGCTGCCCTTCTTCAAGGTCTGGAGATACCTATTCGAACCTTCGTGGAAGGAAAGGACTCGGTGGAAAGTTGAAACGGGAGGGGGTCGTTCTGCATGCCAAACATTAGTCATAAGTCAGACATACTTCTGGGTACTCACCGCCATTCGCGTCAGGAGGCGGTGTGAAGTTATAGGTCGCGACGGTGTATCTAGACGAAGTCAATGGCATGCAGATGAAAATTGACTGAGATACACACATTACGTATTCCTTTTCGCTCCTCGTTTGCCGCGTCTCCGGGTCCTTTGTGAGGCGACCAATAAGGGTGAGTTTTGCGAGGTCAGACGCACGCGAGCTAGTTGAGAATGTCTGAAAAACGACACCATAAGAAAACAGCCGTGAAATAAGAGAGAGACATACGCGAACAGAAGAACGCGAAGCGGCAGCACGAATTGCACCGAACATTTTTAGAGATGGTGATGGAGGAGAAAAAAGTTGGTGGTTCACCGTGTTTGGTATTATTTGACTTGTTATTGAGGGAGAAAACTCCCGCTTGGCTCTGTTTGGTCACGCTTTCATTCCATACAAGTCTGTTATACCATGTCCAGACACAGACACATTCGAAATATCAACATCCAAGGTTATCTTCGTTCAATGGGCGCGCCCAAGGTGACTGATCGCGTAACCACGTAGATGAACTCGATGATGACGCCCTATCCGATGAAGGAGAGGAAGAGATGACCGATGAGCAACATGGTTTGTTTCTTAATCGTTTCGGTATCTACATCACTTTCAATGACATCCTAAAGCGCAACTCCTGCATGGTCTAGAGGAAGTCCGTCAAGTGATCGGTGATGAATACGTCTCCGGATTTTCGGACAATGAACTGAAAGATGCCCTCTGGGAGTACTTCTTCGATACAGACAAAACCATTCACTGGGCTTTCGGTCAGACCACTTCCTCATCAAGATCTTGTCCGATACTCATATCCTGTACAGAAGAACAAAATAGAAAGCAGATCGCGCGCGAACGCAAAGGTGAGCTTTTAGTTTTTTGTACATAGGCTCTTTTATCGTTCGTTCCTTTTCCGTTCCAACTGCTGCCGCACAACGATCTCGCACGATGCATTAAACCGAGTCTTCATGTGAGAAGGTGCTTCAACTTTCTTCGTCTGCTCTTCCCTTTTGCGACTTTCAATCATCAGAAGTTGACCGTTCATGACTAGACCCTGACATGGACAAAGATCTCCCTCCTGTCCCCCAAGAACCCGACGAGGGTCACAGTAATGTGGAATATTATTATCCTGAACAATACAACATTCAAGGAACTGTGCCCCGAGGGCCATTGATCTTGCTGCATCAGACACCTGCGCAAGCATTGGAGTTGGAAACTCCGCGAGGTATACGACCTGCCTTGAGTACCATCTCGGAGCACACCGAACGCACCGAAAGTACACCACGCCTTCCTCCTGGGCGTAAGCTTGCGCCTCACAGATCCCTTCGACCATCCAGTAATTTCACCGCATCATCATATGGACAGGTCATTGGTGAGACAGTCCTCAGCGAGACTGGTGAGATTGGATCAGACTTATGAATGCTCCTTTTCTGACTACTTTCTAGATCATACCTATGCGCCTCATGGCGGTGATCCGAACTCTATCCCAGTATCCCCTCCTCTCTCAGCGTTGAATGAGCTTTCCTTATTTGAGCCAGCCCCATCAATTGCTGCGTCAGATTCGGCCAGTGTTCGACCGTTTAAGGCTCAGCACAGAGAGCCTATTCTTCCAAGTGAAGATGTTCCTGACGTTTCTAAATCTAATAAACAGACTGTACCTCTCACACCTCCCAAACAATCCAAGCTCTCTCGTTTGGCCAGTTCCCGTGCCAGTAGCATCTCTACTCGTAGCGAGAGTTCCAGGTCGTCTGGCATAACCCTCACTGGATCCGTGAAGACATTTCCTGCTCTTCGGCCGTCCCCGCAATCCCTTCGACCACCGAGTCCCAAGGCGCCTTCAGATCCTCCGTCGCCTCGTACTGCATCGACCGCTCCAGGAGCCAATGAAGAGTATTTTAATCCACGTACAACTGAGACGTCTTCAGTGACCTCTATCGTTCGACGAGCCATACACACTGCGATGGAGCTAGAGGCCCATGATACCGCTGGCACACCTAACATGGCTGCTCAAATACCACCAATCACAGCTCCTGCCGGCCCAGCGTCTATTGAAGCCAAGAGCCCCGTACACCGTCAGCCTCAATCTTCGCCTGCACTTCCTTCCACGACATCCCCTGCACCAACAGAGCCACCGCGTATCTACAAAGAAGTTGATACTTTCCGCACCCCTTCCAAACTCGCTCTCCTAGCACAGAAGAGCAGTGCTAACAAGGCTTCTAAGGTACCAAAACCCGTCACAGAATACCTGACGCCGGCTGCGAATGGGCCCACTGCGACAACAGCGATAACTACATCGATTCAAACCTTGCAGTCCCTTGCAGGCCCTACGCGCTCCCGCATAATGCCTGCACTAGACGTAGTGCCCTTTGGGGCGAGTCCTCCTGTCCCTCCTCCGACTAAGGGGTCAAAATTAGCTGCGAAAATCAGAAGAGCCCATGAAAAGCAGAATACCGCTCCTCAAAAGGACGAGGAACCCATAGCATCTGTGTCGCCCATTTTCAATCCTGAATCAACGGCACTTGTTCGTGCGTCTCCATCGGCCTTTGCTTCCTTACTCGTCGATGACGCCGTTATTGAAGACACAATTAAGCACCACTCTCCGCCAGACCAGGATAAAGAGGACACTGTCGAGCCTTCAGCCTCTACCCCGTCTGTCAATGAATATTCTGAAAAACGCAAGCACAAGTCGCGAAGACACAGAGACGAGGGACCGCCAGTCCCAGATTATTCAGCCCCATCAGGGTTTAAATTTGATGGGCCTAGTCCTGATGACATCGTCATGAATGCAAGGCGTGGGACATCGTTGCAAAACGAAATCTTATCATCACCGGCTTCGCGCAAGACTGCCTCGGTCGTTTCCACCCAATAATACCTATTTTTTTTTCTTTTTTTCTTTTTCTTTTTCTTTCTTTCTACCTTTTATATCGTTATGTTTCTGTTCTTGAATTGATTGTACTTGCGACGTAATTTATAGCTGCGAAGGAACGAGAGAAGGCCCTTAAGAAGACTTCGGGTACAAATTCTGCTTCGTCTTCGCGTCCCTCGTCCGCTTTGAGCACGCCTACCAAGAAGAAAATAGGACCGCCTGGGAAAAAATCAGGATCATCGACGCCTGCCCGGGGCATGGATCCCCGGCAGCTGGACCTGTCTGCCTTGAACCTCTCGAAAGATGACAACAGCGATGCTGCGCCAGAAGAACCGCCTCATATGACTTTTGCTAAGGAGAAATTATTGGAAGAGGCAAAGCGCGCGATTGAGGCTGAAGACGAAAATGCGAAGAAGGGAGTAAGTCTGATAGTTGTCGGTATGTTGTTTTGGTGCTCTATATACACGAACCCTTTCGATCTTGGATTAGGCCATGTCGACGCGGGGAAATCGACTCTCATGGGCCGCTTGTTATACGAGCTTGGTCGAATGGAAGAAAAGACGCGTATTGCGAATGAGCGAGGGAGTGCCAAGGTTGGTAAAAGTAGCTTCAGCTGGGCTTGGGGTTTAGATGGGACTACCGAGGAACGAGAAAGGTTGGTATCGACTTGTGATCTCTACTCTAGCTTCTGATGACAGGTGCAGAGGTATCACGATGGATATTGCTCACCAGTCACTGATGACCTCACATCGACAAGTCACTATTCTTGACGCGCCCGGTCACAAAGACTTTATACCCAACATGATTTCTGGAGCATCCCAAGCTGATTGTGCACTCCTTGTTGTAGATGCATCGCATGGCGAGTTCGAGGCTGGCTTTGAGCGAGGCGGCCAGACTCGAGAACATCTGCTCTTGGTTCGAAGCCTTGGTGTATCGCAGATAATTGTGGCAATAAATAAACTAGATCAGGTTAGTGTCTTCACGTTCTGAATCAATCCAAGTCTGATCGTTGATGGATAGGTTGATTGGGACAAAGACCGCTATGGAGAGATATGTTCATTATTACGCCCTTTCCTATTACAGTCCGGATTTCACCCTAGCAAGACCAAGTTTGTCCCTGTAGCTGCTATGGAGGGTGTTAATCTTGTAACCCGTGATGTAGAGGCTGCGGAAGCCCTCAGGAAATGGTACTCAGGTCCGACTCTCGTTGATCTGTTGGGTGAGTTACATCTCTGATCAACCGTTGAATGAATCGAAGCTCATGATTCTAAGATGTTCTGGAGCCTCCAACTCGTGACATAATGGGGCCTCTCAGAATCCCTGTCTCAAACGTCTTCAAAAGCCACGGTTCTGGTGCGGCTGTTGCCGGACGCCTTTGTGGTGGTGTCATCCAAGTTGGCGAGCGTTTAAGAATACTTCCAGGCGATGAAACTGCTGTTATCAAGAGTATGTGTACAACAGCCATCTTGCAGAGCTTGCTTCTCACTCTGAGGGATTGCAGCAATTGAGGTTGACGACGGAAATGTTCTGTGGGCAGCGGCGGGAACTAGTGTGACTCTGTACCTGACCTCAGTGGATCCTATCAATCTACATATCGGGAGCGTACTTTGTTCTACCACAGAGCTTGTCCCGCTTGCGACCTCGTTCAGTGCACGGATCATCGTATTCGATATCCAGGTGCCTATCACGGCTGGCACATCTGTATGTCATGTTTCAAATGTCCAAAATGAACATAGTTGACCTCCCAGTGAAGGTCGAGGTGTTCCACCATTCGCGGGATGTGCCTGCAACAGTCAACAAGCTCATATGTACTCTTGATCGTGCGTCTGGAAAAGCCCTTAAAACAAGTCCACGGTGCGTTTTCGCCGACGATTACCATAGGCGACATTCATTAATGGCGGATTCATTAATAGAGTATTGACCAAGGGCACATCTGCGGAGGTTACAATATCCTTGCGGTCTACAACACTATCTGGACCGGCTACGGTCCGACCCATTCCACTGGAGACCTTCGCAGCTAATAAGGACATGGGTCGAATTCTGATAAGGCGTGGAGGAGAGACAATTGCTGCTGGTGGGTCCTTTCTAGTTCATTCTTTTCCAGTGCCGACAATTTTTATTCTAGGTATCGTCCTTGCTATTGATGGATAGATCTACACGGAAAAACCGGTAACAGAATTTGGCATGGTCAATGACACTGTGGCGTCATGACCCTTAGGTATTCCTTTGGCTTGGTTAAAACCAGGACAACAGAGATTGCCCATTTGTACATCTTAATTTTGTCGCGTCGCAAGCGTTGATCTCGTGACAGTTTCCTTGAAATATCCATTTTTATCTTACTGCCCAGTCCAGTGATTTTCTTCTCTCCGGTTGCCATTACTAACTGTGGGACTCAGTAATATTGCGATAGATAACAGAAATAGGTTCCAGAGTAGGAGCGTTCAGCAAATTTTTCAAAGCTTCAAAACGATCACCAAGAATGACAAGAATGATTGTAGCCAAATGAGTATATGTACTCACACACCCAAGTGATCTATGGTCATGGCTCAGAATGGACACAGGCGGCAGTAATACATACATAATGAGTAACGAGGATACTTGAGTATCGCTGCCTTTTCTTTTTTTCCCAGCATCATTCACCATCAAAATCTCAATTGACAAAGCCTTGACTAAAATGGCATTCAGACTTCCAGGTAGTCTGTCCTTGTGGACTAATCTGTCTTTTCCGCTTGCCGGGAACTTTGCGAATAATAGTGCCTACCTCTTGTAGAATACGGGCAGCACAGTCGAATGGCTTGTGAATGGTATTGAACATGGTAACAATGATGATGGCATCAGCGGCCGTTCAGGGGTTTCCATTGGCTATGCCACTGTGTGCCAACACCACGTTTTCAATCACCTAGACTATAAATGGCGGTTTGCTAAGTCTAGCAAAACTTTTGTCTCTTCTCTTCGGGCTGCGCCCGTGCTTCCAATCCTCTCCTTACATGACTGAACTGGGGCCAAGCTCGACCAACCTCGTCCGCCACAGGACCTCCAATGGACATTCCATCGATGTAGAGAAGGCTGGGGAGTCCAAACTCAATGGCAACCGGGCAACCTCTGCGCTCAACACCAATAGCACTGCCATACGCCAGCTCGAGGATCTCGAGGCGGGCTTGACCCGTTTTGTGAATAGATTTACGCGAAAAGGGAGGAAAAACGTACCAGTGGTGGCAAGCCTCCGTGCTATCGCCTTTTCATCCTGTATATAATGTGATATTGATCTTATGCCCTCGTTGACTTATATTGAGGCAGGGCTTAATCTCTTTGTGGTCTTTATACCCTTGGCATGGATTGCACATTTTGTCACTAAGAAGAACGAGCTTGGCGAGGAGGTTGAGGTCTTCCCGCACTCTGTCACTTTTGCTTGTGAGTTCAGGAGTGATCAGTTGGTTTCTTCCTCGAGATGCTAATTTATTTGGCAAGTCTGTTTCCTCGCGCTTGTACCCCTTGAATGGCTTTTTGATTGGGGAGGGGAACAATTGGCGCTTTATCTTGGAACACAGCTTGGTGACTTTGTTGTGATCAGCTTGAATAAGTAGGTCAAAGTTTCCACTGATGCAAACACAACAACCAACTGATACGATACCTAGTGTCGTCGAGGCTACATTAGCGATCATTCTGCTCTGCCGCAATTGCGAGTCAGTAACGTTCCCGTCTAATTCGACGCAGTACTTATATTTAATCTCTGCTTTCGCTCCTAGACTGAAACTCTTGCAATCAACTATCGTTGGTATGTAACAAATTTCTTCCGACCTTTGTCGTATCAATATGTAATTTGTTAGGTGTGGTCATCTTGCATCTCCTGCTTATTCCTGGGGCTGCTTTTATCACTGGAGGTGCAAATATTGTGCATCAACAATTGCATCCACATTTCACTCAGCTTAATCATACCCTTTTAACTATGGGGCAAGTGTTTCAAAGCCTTTTCTGTTCACATTGACTAATTCGAACATAAAGAGTATTGAGTCTACTGCTTCCTGCTGCATTCTTCGCTGCGCTTGATCGTGGAGTCCTCAGAGAACTTACCCAAGATGTCGCAGTTAGTACTATTGTAAATGACGACACAAGACACATATTCCTCGTAATGAGTCGTGGCGTCGCTGTATTGCTACTCGCAGTGTAGGTTTTCAGCCATTTCTATACAACGTTATTGTTGATGATAGACGCGTTAGCTATATTTCCTCTCGCATTTTCCTGCACAATCCACCTGGCGATAATAATGCTTTGACGCTTGGCGCGGATGCCCCTGCTGCTATGTTGGAAGAGGAGAAGGAGCTCCTCAAGGAAGAGCCCAAAGCAAATCAATATGTCCTGATCATTGTACTTTTGATCAGTATCGCGATCATGGCTGCTACGACTGAATGGGTAAGTCTCCTTCTCATCTCCCATCCATCTATCTTACTAATTGTTTTTCAAGCTTGTGGAGAGTATTGAATTCGTTCGCGATTCCGGGAACATCCAAGAAGAGTATGTCTTACCGTACTTCCCTGCTCTTTCAAGTTGATGAGTTGTCCGATAGATGGTTTGGTATGTTCCTTCTCCCGATTTGTTCGTGGGCTGCAAATGGTTTCGTTACGATCGTATATTTCATACGGTATCTTTTCAAGCACTTTTTCGAGGAGCCAGAGCCTCCTGCGGAGTTGGCTAAAGCTCGCGCAATTGATCTCAGCATCCAATTTACTCTTTTCTGGATGCCCTTCCTTGTCATTCTTGGGTGGTGGACAGACAAACCTATGTCTCTTCTCTTTGGTGTGTGGATTCGCAGTCCGATATTTCTAAAGGTTCTGATGTTATCTAGATTTCTTTGAGGTTGCTGTATTGTTAGGCTCGTGTTTCATTGTAAACTATGTGACCGCCGATGCAAAAACAAATTGGGCCGAGGGCTTTGCAATGGTTGCATTCTATTGCATGATCGTATGTTTCTGTGTTTCGCAATCGCTATGATACATTTCTTTTCTCAGCGCCGTTTGTAACAGGCTGTTTGCACGTGGTTCTATTCAGGCCAACAAGAGATTAAATTTTTGGTCTCGTGTGAGAGCGTTGCAGAAGCTCTAACGACCTTCGCAGCAGGTGGAACATCCGAATAACCGACTCTCCTTTCCTTTAGTTTATACCCATTGGGACCTATTGGTCTAATACTTTCTGTTTTTCATTGCTTTCTAATAAATGTTTTTGTCCCCAGAATGCGCTTCATATTATTAAATGCATCCAGGTAACGAAGGTGATCTCAGACGGAGGTAGTATGCCTGCTTAATGGAGACATTTGCCGGAAAAGTACTTGTACCTCCTGCAACGCACTTACTTGCTTCATAGAACTGGTCTCGAACCAGAGCGACACGACACTATGGAAGCGAGCCGTCGTCAGTCCGCCCTCGAGGCACTCACACGTTCTGCTCGCCCGAAGTTGTCTCTGGCTGCGATCGGGCAGAGGGCAGTACAATATCAATGTCCTCGACTCAGTGCCCGGAATATGGAGTGACAAAGCCGCCAGCACGCGACGTATCTCTTCTCCGGTGAGATCGATTTGAGATTCCATCGTATTACTTGGGGCGAGTCTGTAAGTTCTGTCCGTCCTGTGACGCTCACCGAGAAAAGCCGTGATGATGTCCCCAACAATCATGGTATGGAAACGATTTGGGATGACATCTCGATGCGACTGTGGAGAGCCAGTGTTCGACGGACACGGTGACGGAAGCGCAAAAGAAAGCAGGAAGATTTTCTAGGGTGAGAGGTGCTGGGCGGCATCAGATTGGATGGTTGAAGAGTTTTAAGGCATTCGTGAGATTTACTTGTAAGTGAACCTTTTGTATGATTTCTCGGACTGTTCGGTTTTAGGTGATTGTACGATTTGGGTAGGGCTGAATTGCTCTTCTCGTTTTATGCCAATTCCATGGAGTATCCACTACACTCCTGAAATTAAATGTGGGTGATGTTAGTTTTGTGTCGAGGGGACGGTGTTGCTCAACTGCCTTCGTTTTGTTGCAATTATAGCTCTAATATTATGGCGGAGACCAACTGACAATGTATTGTGGAAGGGCCATTGGCGACCTCATTATCACATTGAACAAGTTGGTTCTTCTCAATGCGTTCTGTTACCAATGACTTAGGTTTTTCCCTTCTAATTAAGCGCAGATGAAACCATACTAGATGTTGTTATCTTGATGCATCACGGGTACGTCTCTGAACTTATGTGAAGGTTTGGGCCAAAATTACTGAATAAAATGACTGAATGCGTTGACAGTTTGAAGCTCCTGCAATTCATGGTTATTGGTCCGTGTCCGACTTGAGTCCATATTTTCTGTATTGGAACAGGTATTGTTCCTCTTCGACTACTACTCGTACCTGGATCGTCTTTCTCCGAGAGTCGATAGAACGTCTTCGCACAAGACCTACACCGCCATATCGTCACAATAAACAACACTCTTTTGACGGTAGGATATGGTGATTAATCCTTCCACGAGCACGGCATTTTCTCACCGCTCCTCAGAGCGTTGACACTTTTGTTGCCTGCTGCGTTCTTTAATCAAAATGGTTCATATGAAGAGTGAGTGTCGGTGCTGCGATCAGCGATAGTGTGCGAGGCGACTTTCTTAAACTGAGTTGCGCCTTGGCGATATTCTTATCTAACATGTACGTCTTCTGATCCTGCTTACTGGAAATCCAGTCTTTGTTATTGACCGCTTTGCATCAGCAATGTTGGTTCCAGGGTTTATCTACACAACCCACTGGGCGAGAATGTCAACCCTTGGGGGGCATCCCAATGCGCACGAATCCATCAAAGCCGATGCTGCGAAGCTGGAGCAAGAGGAATCAGAAGTATACCATCGTGCTCGTCACGATTGGACTGCGTGGCTTTACGTCTGAGTTTCGTACGTTCTAGATTCGTTCATTTTACGAGTATCGTTGTTGACCCGAAAAGTGAATAGGCTAGTCATTTGATATCGTCAAACGCATGAAGACCAGCAGAGGGATCAATCAGCAGGAGTAGGCCTCGCCCCCTGCCCCTAGTACCACGACCATACTAATAAAAGTTTCCTGGTAGGTTCTTGGGATCGTCCGCCTCCCAATAATATCCTACTCCGCGGACGGTATCCTCTTGACAAGTTTTCTTCTTCTCACCTCAGGCACTAGCTGGGCCGTGCGCCTCCTCTTCCTCCCTGCGATCTAGCCCAGGGGCGCTCTATCGACCTCGGAATCCAGTTTTTATCGATCTGGATGCCGTTCCTAGTCCTCGTCGCTTGGTCCACAAATAAGCCCCTGTCGCTCTTGTTTGAAGTTGCTGTCTTTTTAGGAGCTTTTTTCTTGTGAGGCATGTCACGGCCGACGCGGAGACTGATTGGGCCGAGGGGATGATTATTTTATGATTGTGCGTTTTGTCAACCTTACGTGTCTCTCCTGGGTCCGGATACTCGTCATAATGGTAGGCCATGACTCTATGGTGCTAACCTGTGAAAATATTGCCGAACAAAGAACGCGTGACGCAGTATCACGATTCAGAATCTCAATAATCGTTGACAACAAATCATCGACATCCATAATGCTGCGTTGTAATACTAGGCTTAGATTGTATCCATCTACGAAGTGTCTTCTGGTTGATCGCGGACTGTCATCGAGCGAGAGTGTCGCCACATATAGACCTTCCTAGAGCTTCGACACGCTGCTGAATAATTGCCGTAACTGCAGACCTGACCCTTAGAAGGTCTTCTTGGGCAATGGATGGAGCTTGAAACTTTTGTGATACTTTGTCTTTCACCCAGCCTGTTGGCTGGACAGAGTCAGGTGGTGACTTTGGACTTTGCGTTTCAATGGCTTCAAGAAGCTCCTGTGGAGGGATCGGACTACCGAATGTTACGCTGAGTTGGGCACCGTAGCGAGGCAAAAACTTCCAAGGGAAAGCCCGTCCTTCAGGCATGAGTTTGTCAAACCCTGTGAGCCACATCGGTAGGATGACAGGAAGATTTGAAGTTTCCATGACTATACGGCCCCTGACTTGAAAATTAGCTTCTGTTTTCGTGCAAAGTTTGATATCGTCACTCACAAACCCCATTTGAATCTCGGAAGACATGCAACCCCTGATTGGTCCGGCAAGTAATCTTCCGGCTGATTGACCTTGCCCTCACCGAACAAGTGAACCTAAAAAAGACAATGAAGTTGAAAATGAATGAAAAGACGCGCTTCTTACCCAACTACCCTGATCAAGTTTCTGAATTGCGGTATCTACCGCGGGTTGATGAACACCCTTACCCCGAAAAGTTTCTATAGTCTGACCGTGTCGAAAGAAGGTTGAAAATATACTTGCTGACAGGAATGAGTAAGGGTGTACGAAGTAGACAATACATAGAGACCGACGGATTGGTAAACATGATGTCAGATGCACCAAGAGTCCAGCGTGTCGTTCGGGAGCTCAGGTAATAACGCGCTGGAAGCGCGCCCCAGGCAACAGGATCATCTAGTCTGGAGAAGCACAGATTGAGGAAATGAAGAGCTTTCGCGTGATTAAAAGGATCATACGTCGAAATGTGATTTGCAACTGTTCTTGTTCTTGATTAGCGGCGGTTTGAATGTGAAATTTATTTATTTAAGCCTAACCGGTGATGAGGCCTTGTCCGGCGTTCCTCGCAGGACTGCTAAGGGCATCGTGGAGGTGGTGAAGACCAGAGAGTGTGAGGGAGCAATAGCCGACGTTAAGGAAGGCTTTGCAGACGAGACCGACGGTGGTGACGGTGGCCCTCGACACAAATGCGCTCATGGCCGCGTTGCGTTGCGACGAAATAAAGTTGCTTTCCGTCACGGGAGATACTTACGTAATAATAAATAATATGGTTCGTTTTGGGAAAATTGCCCAAGAATTTGACCTCTCTCTTCCTTCCCGCTGGGGGCCTTGCCTCGCGCAGCCCGTCGCCAGAATGTTGGCTCTCATGATCCTCAGCTCCCTCGCAGCCCTTCTCTTTGTCTACATATTCATGCCCGCCCTTTGGATATCTATCATGGCTGCTGACGACTCCCTTGATGCTCATGAGACTGCTGTCACTCTTGTTGCATCCCGTAAGTCGCCACATGTCATAATGGCGCCACTTTCTGACCCCACAATAACAGGCAACCCCTTCAGGGAGAGTGGTCCTCCCGCAAATATGGCTAAACTTATTTTGCTTCGTCATAAAGTGGGATGACTTGTTTCCTTACCTCGCGTAAATATGCTTAACCCTGCTTTGTTGTCAGATACAGACGAGCAATCGAAGACGACGCAGTTCGTCCCATACGCGCCAGTCATCGAGGCTCATTGCTGCCCGCTCAAAAGGTTCTGCTCCTTGGACGCGCTTTGGCCGTCCATTCGGTAGCAAGACTTATCATTGATGCCCCACCGCCTCATATACTCGACCCCTGCGCTACCGGACTCTGCGTTCTATCCATATACTATATACCCTTTGCTTTACAAAGCAATCCATGGAAATTGTAATACTACTTTTGGCTTCCCCAACGCTACATAATTTTTACTAGTTTTCACTGAGTTTTCTTTTTCGACCGCGTTACTGTAAAACATTCTAGATGACAAAGATAAGACTGCCAAACGAATGAATTCGTAATTCAATCGAATAAGAAGCTTCTCAAGGGTTGCAGTGGTTATGGTCGCGCCATAATCCATGAGATTAATTGTTTTGCGTGCAACACTCACAAAAAACCATCGACGCGTTGAGCGCCAAACGCTTCACACCCCCACTTCGATTGTTAGGCGTCAATATGTCGTCATAAAGCCGTAATGAACGGCATCAACAATAAACTGAAACAGGCACTCGGGTCCAAAGAGAAAGTCATGTGGATCGACGCGTGGCGTTCACGCTATATGTTTCCACGCTGTACCGTAATCGTAATCCGGTGAGGGAGTTTCAGTAGAGAAAACGTGATGCGACGTGATATCACCAAGACCGACTGCGAGTCTCAAAGGTTACGGTGTGAAAAGCGTCAGCTAATCCGACGTTCACGTTATTGCTCGTATTATCTAACTTCGGACTGAGTACGCAGCATGATTCAATTCGCTGTAAGAAAAGTTGGCGTACCTTGGCGTTCGCAGCACTCACCACTTTCATGAAACCTGCATAAGCCAGATTGTTGCATACATGGTATCTTTGAACTCATTACACGACTAAGATCTACAGTAAATTACAAGTATATAGTTGGGTTGGCCAGAGCCAAAGAAAACATCACGTCACGATCCAATCTCAACTGAAACGCGTTGTGCGATTGTCAGCTGCCATCTTGAGGATAACACTGTCCCCTGCTTTGACTTGTCGTCTATACTCTGTTTCGGCTGATGCAGTAGAGGCGGAGCCTCCGACGGATCCTTTTCGTAAAGTTCCTCCGCCAGATTTGGCTTTGTGTCCTGTTACAGCTGCACCACCGACATTGCGGCCGGTTGTTCCATTGTAGCTGGATCGTCCTTCCAACTTTGCCCACTTTATACTCCGTTCCGTCATGTCCGCTCCTGGTGGGGGCATAGCCAGAGACTGTAGAATGATCAGACACAGCTTCAACAACAAGGGGAAAAGAGAAACCTCAACATCAAATTCAATCTGATCTGGAGCTTTACGACGTGCTGAAGGATATTTCTTTGCCTTCGAAACAACCGATTTGACGCGAACACGGTTCTCTTCATCTGATTGGTTATCGTCCATCCAGGATACATCATTAGGATCCAGAGGTTCTTCCTCTTCCTCTTCCTTTTCGGCCGTTAGTCAAAACTTACAGATAGAACTCGCACGTAGACATACTTCACTTCGAGATTTTTGCGCGACTTCCCTTACAAGTCGAGTGAACTCCGAGGTTGTGATAATCTCACGCGGTTCATCTTCGTCATCCTCAGGCTCCTCATCTGCAACTTCCGTACTATCTCCCATGACAGTATCCAAAGGCTGAGATTCTTTGAGATACGCAAAGTCGGCATCATCGGTCACCAGGTTTTGCTGATAGACATGAAAGAAAGCCTTGGTATCCGCATGATCGCCTGCGTGTGTCCAGTTAGCAGAAACAAGACGAGAAATTCATGTGACAAACCAAGTTCCTTGACACACTGCCTATCAATCCTCTGTTTCTTACGCATTTGACGGCGAATTCGTCTGTTGTGCTCATCCTCGTCACTTTCATCGTCACTGTCATCCATAAGTCCTTGGTTCTTTCGTTTCTTGCGTAACTCTCCTTGGATAGCAGCTTCATGAAGCTTTTGAAGGCTTTCATCATCCTCTTTTTCATGTTCTCTGTTAAATGATCAGCCTCCTCTCAGCAAACAGACACATGAAACCTACTGAAATTTCTCCATTACCAGATTCGCGGCCAGAGTCTTCTCGTCCATCTCAGCGTCATCCACCAAAGCCTCTAGCGTCTGGTCCAAATCTTGTCCCTCTTCCTCGTCGTCTTGGTCTTTAGGTCTCGGTCCAAAACCGAAAATCTCGTCATCATCGGACTCTTGAGCTTCCTGCTCGACAAATTCGGACTTGTCCAACAGCATTCGTTGTTTGTCAGCTTGAGCTTTAGACCCACGTTTTAAAATATCGAAGGCATCGGCAGGACGCTTCACAGCGAGACTCGGGGAAGGACTTGATCTATATACACCTTCAAGCAAAGGAGAGGTCGGTGTCTTCACTCGTTTATGCAGACGACCCAATGGAGCAGGAGAGTTGAAATCAACCTCATCCAAGAGAGAGATTGTACGAAGTGGCCGGCGTGAAGTCGACTGAGTTTGTGACTGGCTCGAGACTTGGGCTGGCGTTGGCGAAGGACGACGATAAATTTCTGGAGTTGATACATTTGGTCTAGTCTGGGTAAGGAAGCTGTTCGTAGGAGAGTGAGAAATAGCGAGCCCAATTAAAGTTTATGAAGCAACTCGCCCATGATCGTTGACATATAGTTCGGGCTCTTGTTGAACTTTCTTGTTGGCGGCTTCCACCACATACTCCTGCTCCTTCTCAAATATCTGATCCGCCTTGCGTAGGAACGTTCCACTAACTTCGAAAGCAGGCTGCAAAATGATGTCTTGTGTCAAATCAAGAGTATCAGCTTTGACGAGTTTATCGCGAGGGGAAGCCTGAGGGTTGGATAATCAGATCCATATTTCCCTTAGTACAGATCGAAATCGTTACCTTGTCCGCCAAGCTGCCCGTGAGCCGCTGCGGTGAAATTGCTGTTTTGTGTTTCTCTGTACCAAATTCAAACAAGTCTGAGAAACCAGCCTGTAAGGGGCCTGGACCAACACCAGCTGAAAGTCCGTCGGGAGACTGGGAGAATTCAAGAGATTGAGGTTCGGCACCGATGAGAGGAGTCAGATCGAGAGCTGTGGCGGAAGGCTGCGCGGTAGTAGGCGAAGCTAATTTCAGTCTAGCTTCAAAAGATTTCGGCAACCTAGATGGCCTGGAGGGAGAAGCAAAGGGGTCGTCGTCAATAACTGCATTTAAGACAACGTTTTCACCGTCCCCAGGATGGATCGGAGACAATGATAGTTGCCTTGCTAAGCCACTTTCCAGGCCAAAAAGAGGACTCTTTTCCAGGCCTAAAGAAACCTTTTCATCAAGTGGTACATGTCGAACGACGGCCTTGTTTTCTTTGTCCTCCCCGCGGTCAAACATGCGAGAAGTTTCGTTCTCCTTGTCTTCTTCATTCTCTGTTCGATCTTCCAGGGAAGATATTGAACCTCGGTGCGCCAGACTTGGTATGCCACTGATTCCGTGTTCACTGAAAGGACTGTCTTCGGAACGAGCGGCGAAATTTGTACGAAGGACAATATCTTCATCGTCAGAATCTATAATAGTTTTGAGGACGGCACGACGGGTCCTCACGGGCAACCTAGTATGTGTTTCACCCTCTTCTTCCAGATGTTCATGGTCAATAATTTCGACCATGCGGTTACTACATTCGTCCCTCTCCGCATCTTCATTCTCATCTTGACTTGCGTGGGTAGGGGAAGGACTGGCCGACCCTCTCAACTGTTCATTCAACTCCGGTGACCAATCTTCGTCGCTGTCATCACCTTGATCATCGTCTTCCATGTCCCCTGTTCCCCCACCAGGTATATTAAGGCCCTTCTCCGCATATAACTTGCTCACCTCCTGTACAGAGGTGGCACCATCATCCTGGTTTTTTACTCGACCTCCACGCTGGACCCATTCCTCTTCCTTTGCCCGTATGATATCTTGACGCGCAATATCAGCTCTTAAGTGAACAATCTGGGCCAATAAAGCTGGCGTCATTTGAGGATCTCCTTTCTTTCCTTGACGCATCCCTGCGCGTCGAAGTAGTTCGAAGTCATCGATTTTTGAAGGTTCTTCTCTCGCTTTCTGTTTCCTGAGGCCGATCCCTCCTAGGTTTAACTGCCTCTTATGACCCTCAGAGACCCGCTTTTTCCGGCCGGACCTCCGTTCTGCTTCCTCCTCCTTAATCGTCATCTGCATATCTGGTATTTGCACGATTTGAAGGTCATCGTCATCCTCGTCGGAATCAAAAGATCGGGCCTCAGCCTGCATCTCTAAAGCACGCTGCTTGATTGCCAGTAGCTCCTGCTGGCGCTTAAACTTTTCATGTGCCTCCTTTTCTTCCTTGACCAAAGTGTCAACCTCCGGGAGGTCTTCATCTGAGTCGTTATCCAAGTCGGGAAGTGAACGCATAGCCTTTAACGGGCTCCTATGAGCGCGTTTTGGCGATGTCCTGAGTGGTGAACCATCGCTTTGACGGAGAGTTGGAGGTGAAGGGGCAATATGTGGGAGCACAGGAGAAGTATGGCGCTCGGACGAGAAGTCCGCAATAGGGTCTGCTTCAATCTCAGGCTCTTTGGGTGCTATCCTATTGTTTAAGATAGAAAAGTCAGTGAACGTACACTCAAGAGCAAATACTTCATACGTTGCAAACAGCCCTTGGATTGTATACTTGGATGTCGCTGCCTCCGTACGTAGGATAGATACTTGTTGATCTGCAGCAATGCGGAGGCGGTCACGAGCCGTCTCCCTAAGTTCTTTCTTGGTGGGCGCCTGTAATCCCACACAGCCTCAGCACAATGCTCGAGGCAACGGTTGAAAGAACACACACCCTGATTTTCTTTCGTTTACCTCCGTTGTCTTTCGGAGCCTTCTGGCTTTTGGAGGAGGTAACAGACTCTTCAGAAAAGCGAAGAGGAACAACGCCCGGGCGGCTGGAAGCTTTTTCTTTTCCTTTTCCTTTAGTAATCTGACCCAACAACGCAGGCATGTCGTCGTCAGAGGTCGGCGGAGTAGGAGATGATCGTGATTTCGGTGTAGTCAGTGGGTGCGGGGGAGAAGGCGTAGTCGGCGAGGATTCCTTGTTCGCCCCGTCTTCACAGTCAGAGTCATGGATTATGGATATCTTCCGTCTGCCTCGATTGGTAACTTGAAGAGAAGGACTACGGGTAAACGAACTATGTGTTGTGGGTGGTGAACTTGTCAGAGTGCTCAGAGATTCGCCGAGAATCGTCTCAGTCAAGGTAACCTTGTCACTTTTCACAGGGGAGGTTGGTAAAGGGAGTTGATTAGGGTCAGGCCTTTGATGGGACAAAGCGGACGTGTGGCCTTCTTTTCCGCATTGGTTCGACGCGTCTTTCTCCTCAGCAACACCTGTCAGAAAAACGTCATCACCTTCCTCCATATCTATATCTTTCAATTTCTTCTTCCACGAGAATTGGAACGCGGATGACGCGTCTTCACTATCAGTTTCGTCGTCATCAATATGGCTGGATAGTGAATATTCATGCGAAGGGTCAGAACTTGGCGGGACCTCTTCATCCACATCAGAAGGTCCAGTTCTAAAAACGCTGTTGATCGAAGAGGAGCTTTTCGGTGAATGCAGTAGATAAGTATTAGAGTCGTCGCCAGCAGCCTGTGTGTGTGCAGAACGCCCATAGGTCCGTCGTGCACGCTTGACAACTGCAGGACTCTCTGGTGGAGAAGAGGAGATAGTTGAGTCGGGGACAATTGAAGAGTCCATTCGTATTGGCATTTGCAAGAGACGAGGCAATAAGAGAGAGAGGTTAGCGAGCCCGGCGTGACAGGATTAGGATCAGTCACCCGTGACCGGTCGCGTTTGCTCGAGTATCTTGTTGCCGCCTTGTACGAGTTGGCGTTCCAAAACTGCCTTGTCTTGTCCAAATATCGAAGATGACAAAATTTGTTGATATAACTAGAACACACAATACTCATGACCATTTCTCCCAACTCGATGCCAAAACCTACATCCCTGCCATTTCTTTGACGGGCCAACCTGCATTTCCATGCAAGGCAATGTCAATGGAGCTTTGAAAATACACCTCTCACTGCTATTGCTTGAGCTCAAATCCTATGTCTTTAGCTCTTGACCTCCAGCACGTGTATAATATTGATACGTGTGTTGTTTTCTTCTGATCGAAAATAGCCACAAATCTACATTCATGGTCATTTTGTGTGTGCGTTTTGTGCCGCATGTCACCTTTGTGGACCTGGAGCTATCTCTCGTGTTTTTCTCATCTCCTTGCCATCCCCCGCCTTTAACATTCATTCATTCAACATGAGAACATTCACTTAATCATTAAAGCCCTCCTTAATACTCAAATCAGCAGTTTTTTGTACCTCAAGCGCCTGTTTTGGCTTTGTACCTGCATTCTGAGAAACAAGTCTGTTTATTGCATATACAACCATTTCATCATCTGGATCAGTTGCCTGTTACTGCTGTTTCTGTGCCTGCTCTAGCTTCCGATGCCCTTTGCTTTACGAAGTTCAGGATGACGTGAAAGTAGTAGGACCGAGGACCCGTACCAGAAGACGCCTTGGGTGATTTCCATATGCGGATTATGCGGAGTTGACACGCTCTGGTATTTTAACTCCGATCGACGCGTCAATTTCTCCCTTCTTCTTCCATGTCAGACGATACACCACAGCTCAAGAAAAGAAAAATGTCCCCCGAAGCGGCTCTTGCACCTATCTCTGACCTCCTCGTCAAGCGCCACTCTGAAAAAGCAAGAGTACCGACGCGCGGCTCTCCACTCGCGGCTGGCTATGATCTCTACAGGTACACTATATCGTGTTCGGTCCTGAACATGAGCTAAGTCTCTCTAGTGCCGAAGACAAAATAATTCCTGCACGTGGAAAGGCTCTCGTTGACACGCAGATTTCTATTGCCGTGCCAGTCGGTACCTATGGTCGCGTTGCACCGCGCAGTGGACTTGGTTCGTCTATTGTTTGGGCTTAAATCATCTTGTGTCATATGTCTAATACGGTCGTTAGCTTCGAAATTTATGATTGATACCGGTGCTGGTGTCATAGATGCTGATTATCGAGGCATTGTGTTTGTGTTATTGTTTAACCTGTCAGACAAAGATTTTGAGGGTAATGACCCGTCCTTCTTTTCTGTGCCTATTATTCTGACCATTATTTCGAATAGTCAAAGAGGGGGATCGGATAGCACAGCTCATTGTGGAGAGAATCTACACGCCTGAGATTGTTGAAGTCAAAGTGAGGATCTGATCATGCTGCTTGTTCAACATAAAGCTGAAAATACATACTCAAGGACCTCGATGAGACTTTGAGAGGATCAGGTGGCTTTGGATCTACAGGGGTCTAGATGCAATTAGGCCAGCATAGGCCAGCATGATGAGAACGTTCGCCATGTATCTAGTGTACCATATAAATAAATTTTTCTGAGCTTATATGAATCATAAGATATCATGAGAATGACAAGAAAGCAAGGCTTGAATTTGTATACGACATAGAAACCGTCTAAAAGGAGTACTGTACTTTGTATGGAGGACCAATTGGATGAAAGGACACTCGAAGGCCGTCGGGTGGACACCTTGAGTTATTCTCTAGTTCTTCCTTTTTTTAACTTTAATTGCTCGGCTGACTCTTCTTCTATAAGCCTCAGGTAAGTCACGGAAGAAAGCGTCGGTTTCAGGTAAGAAGAAAGCAGCTCGTGAACCGATCACGTTTCAGGGTACCAGAGTCATCTGTGTTGTGATGGACAGTAAAGAGTCTCGTTTGCGGGCGGTAATGATATAAGCCAATGGTGTAAAACAGCAGCAGCAGCCGTTGAAGCCATCCTACATAAGAGGTTACTATCAAATAGGCATACCATTTGTCCTTGCCATGCAATTGAAAAAACTCCTACGATAGTCTCCCATCAAACGAATTGCTTGGAGACCTGTATGATGAAGTTCTCCTAACAACGTCGGTTGGCGGTGTCTGCAAGTTCATTCACCAGGTACGATGGGGATACAATATCCATATATTGGTGTAGCGTTACCTATCCTTTCCGAAGATTTCTCACCTCAGCAAGAGCTACCAGGAGGACATGCGCTGTTAATACAGATGAAGGAAGCTACCATTTGATAAAGCTGTCTGAAGGTTCATGGAACGCACAGAAAAGATCAGACGCTCCGGGGGGAAAGTATGTTACCTTCAATGCAAGCCTCGATTATGATGTCTGGCTAAAATTCCATTTGTATTCGACAAGCTTGTAGCCCTAAAGCACGACTAGGAAGCTCTATTACACTCGAGACGAAAAGTTCTTTAGTACTGAAGAAAGATACCACCTACTAATTTTCATTTTTATCATGTGATTTTCGCGGAAAACGAATAGTGATTGTGTGACTTAAGCTGGACGTAAGTCGAGACGCATCCGCATCAGGCAAATGTTCTCTTATCATCTACTCGAGCCTCCGGGTCTGTCTATGCTTGCTGTCAATGAATCAGTCTCACATTCTCATCAATATCTGTATCCTCACTGGTCTTTAAACAAAAGTGAGCAAGGCAGCCACTTTGACCGCCACTGTTGACCAGAGCCAGCAGTGGCAACCTTGTCGTCCCCACTTTTCCATTTCTACTTCTACCCTTCACGAGACTTCACCAACTTGCCCCTTCCTGGCCCTCATTTTTCGTTTGTCTCTGCGTCACCATCTAGTAAGTCCACACACTATGGAACTGCGACACCCTGGAATTATTGTGATTCTTGCACTCAGTCAGGTTTGTAATATCATATATAACAACCAACCATTCCAACTACATATTTATTTGGACCTTGTCTGGTGCTTGATTGGTTCTTAAGACTTAGGGCTTGGCTAGAATTATCCATAATCTCAAGTCTTGGTCTTGGTATGTACTTAGACATTATTAATTTTACACCCTTGAAGCTTAGTCCATTTTTGGATTTGTCTTTAGACATCATTAATTTTACGCCCTTGAAGCTTAGTCCATTATTGGATTTGTCTTGAAATTGATAAATATCTCAATCAACAAAGCAACTGTCGAAAGCATATTCGTTTTGAATCTGGATCATTTCCGGGGCAGGTGTCCCGTCTACTGCGATAAGGCAAGGTATCTCTTTGCGTGTGAGGGCCCTGAATAGCCATCTTGCAGAGTGCGGCAAAGACCAACCCAGTTGCCCGTTTTGTCAAGGTTGCGCCGCTTGGAATGATATATCTCTAGAGCGATGTTATGGCTCGCCTGTCTAAGGCAGTATCTACTCGTTCTTTCCACCCGGTAGAATGCAGGAGAGTCGCGGTTGTCAACTATGTGGAAGTTCTCGTCGAAATGACAGACTGTTCTCCTTCAACTAGGATATCAAGTGAATGATAGGCAAAATGGCAGACTCTAGACGCGTTATGTGGTTTAGCAGCAAACTTGGAATTCCTCAGTATGTACAAGACAGTGCTACGAAATAATTTGGGTGACGCTGATCTTACTTCCATGAAAGCAAAATAATAGGAGGTACGCAGTAAGGAGGACTAGTGGACTGCAAGCAACAGAAGAGCATAAATTTTGTAGACTTACAGACAAACGTCTAGATTCTGCAATGAGCTCTTTTACCGCGTGGAAAGCATGGGCTGCCAAACACCATATGAAACTTCCTCCAGATGATGGAGTTCGACGCGGTCCCAAACAACGGGAATGATGTTGGCCTGGAGGCAGCATCATAATATGTCAGAGTTATTGTGGCGAGGAGGTCCGAAGTTAATGACCTGCAAGTAATGAACGCACGCCCTTGAAATGCGCCTCGCGACGGTCTGGAGACTGACACGTCCATCATATGTATCCAACGGGATATCATATGTCATTGACGCGTACCCAGCCCACTATTAGAAAACCATTCAATATTAGCGGGATGTTCGCTCTCCAAAATTGAGAAAAATGCCTGAATTCTCAACAAAATCCTGCTGTGGTTATCCCCATGAAAATCATACAAACTGTAGGAATCGTTTCCAGACAATCGAATATAATGATCTTGTGCCTCTCTAAGAGTGATTCCTGCACTAAATGATCCCTTGCGTCTGAATTTAATTTTTAGTGAGCCCGGAAGATGGTAGGTATCAAGCATAGGAGCTGGACGACTCGTATACGAAACACTCGAGTGGTGTCGATGACGAGGTGTCATCACCATGGATGAGTGAGGAACTAGCGGAAGATGGCCAGATGAGAATTGATCATTAAGATAGTATGGGTCATGGATATCGAGGTCATCATATGCTAGGCCCGGTGACATCAGTTGACAACCAATTTTCTAGAAGAGCGGATAACAATCTTACACGGACTAGTCAAGCGGTGGGTGACAGGCATTGGCATTGTAGCTGCGCGTGCAGGGGGTCCATACACTTGATAGGACGGCTGAGGATACTAATGACAATAACAACTCAGAAAAAAGACTACATGCGGTATGCGTGCCAAACAGAAACGAAAAGTACCTCAGAGTAAGAATAGTTCTCCGGATATATAGAATGTTGGTAGGACCCAGGTGTGATTGATTGGCGTCGAGAATGGGAGCGATTAAAGTTGTCATAAGCAGGGTAAGCCATGCTAGTGTTGAGAGGGTAGGGAGGTTCAAATAACTGAAGCAAGAAACACATGTTGGTCATCTCTTTATATACATGCAGAGAGCTGACTACAATGAGATAGGATCTCAACCCTGAGGAAGCCATGAGGACTCAGTAATAACCATACGACAGTGATTCCCTACGACACGCGACTGAACAAGCCAAGGGGTGACAAAGTTGCCGTGAGAGTACACTTTGTGAATGAGGAGCAAGGCCGATCCCAGGGAAGGATAACTTTCAAGACAAATTCGTTGGCCCAAGCTGAAGGAAGCTCGAAGATCTGCATCGTTAATTTTGATTCCTCAATCGCTCCACAGTTCCATAGTACTCGGAAATGAAAGATCCCAAACAGTGGCATAATCACCGCGATTTGCCTTGCGCACAACACGAGAGAGAGATCCTTTGTGAATTACCTCGAATCCATTCACGAACACATATCTCGATGAAGCTTTGACGTCGATCTGAAACACATCCTCAAAACTCAGATAAGCAGGTCCCTAACCTACAAGAAAGTGCACCAAGTTTAGAGACATTACTATCTGGTGAAATTCTGAAGATAGCATGAGTTGATCATGGAATTGAAGATCGGCAACGTCCATGTGATACGATCAGGCTCCGGTGTTGTATTACATAAGTGAGGAAATCCCACTCTCATCCCACAAGGGGACACAGGACGTTCTTTTCGTTTTATAAACGACACATTGACAATGTCAAGAACACAGTTACTTTCATCAGCACAGCGCCTTTGTGATGACTTTGCCAAGCAGAAAGACATTGATATCCTGATGTCGCACTTTTCTACCACCCGGCAAGCCACAGCGTTTGAACACGGCGAACCCTCGTTGGCGCCTTTCTTAGGCAGGGCTTTTATAGGGATTGAGGGGATACGGAAATACTTTGAACTTATTGCATCGCTCCTTTCGTATAAGGATATGCGGTTCTCCCAGTTCGTGGTCGATGTAGAGGCGCGTAAAGTTGTGACGAAGGCTAGTGCACGGTTCAAATGGTTAAGCACAGGCGAGAGTTGGGATGAGGTGTTTGTCTACATGCTAAGTTTTGATGATGACATTAAAATCGAAGGCTATGAAATCTGGGCGGATTCCGGTGCTGCATACTTAGCGAGCAAAGGTATCCTTGACGATACAAGGCGAGGTCGCTTTGCATAGGATGCTGCATTTTTTTCTTTTCCTTTCTGACTTGTTATATACCCTATACGCACACAATACGTCTATCTCTATCCATTCTAATATATCATATATCATATGCATACAATATTTCTAACTATATTGGTTCAAATATTGAATGGATTACATTGACAAAAAGCCGTCATCACTGCAAAGCTAGCCATGCTCCCCAGGGCAAGCCCGCCAACAATTGAGAAGCTCGCGACGGTGGCCGCAACATCGACATTTTCCTTTCTTCCTTTCAACCGTGGATTGTGTTCCAGTGACGGAGCAGAGATCATGCACAAACTCGACACATAACCATTAGAGAAGCCAAAGGCAAAAAGAATGAGCATGAAGAGGAAGTCAGAGTTGATGATGGGGGCAGTTGGGAATTCTGCCGCTGTGCGCTGGATATTGCACATGAGGAAGATGGGGATGAACAGGGTGCGAGAAAGAGATAGTATAGTAAGCCAGGTGGCAGACCATACAAGTAGACTGGGGATTGTGCAGACGTAACGGCCGAGGAAGTCACCAAAATTGAAGACCAAGAAATGTACCGCGTTGAATAGAAGAGGGTGGATAGCGGGATTTGTAGGCTGCACAGAAGTGGTGATTGGGGGGAATACAGCCTGTAAACGATGGTCAGCAGAGCGTAGTAGAAATCCGATGGCATATACCAAAGTGACGATGAATACGTAAGCAACAGCCATCTCGAAACTAATGTTCGCCTTCGCGACTTGCATGATGCGATTCCATTCGGTAGGAGAATTTTCCCGCCCAGAAGAAGTCAAGGGTTGTTCATCTTCTGAAATTACTGTCTCAAGAATCATCTTGTGCTCCAGAGATCCGACAAGGGTCTTGTAAGTGGGCTTAGAAATAAGTATGTTATGTGCGAAGGCACTTATAAGAAGGAAGGAAGTTGAAAGAGCGAAAAAAACGCGAGCAGTGTCCTTCTCCGCATCTCCACTGACAGCATTGGCTGAAATCTGTTCCGGTGTAGATTTCCAAATGAAGATAGCAGAACTTATGACCTGGACACTGCTGACCGCCACAGCAACGGCGGCTTGTCCGGACATCATGGACTGCAGAGCCGGGGGACCGAAGAGAGAGGCCACAGCAACGACAGAGGTCTGCAGGTAGGATGCCAGTGCCGACTGAGCGGCTCCGATAGCAAGAGTAAAGACCATGAAGAGGCCGGGCGGAAGGCGAACGTAGGTGCTCATGGTCAGAAGGAGGCAGAGTACTGATAGCCACATGATGCATTGTCGTATTTGACGAGAAGGAGATGTCTACGTCATGAATTGTGAACTTTGTGTGTTTCTTAAAAGGGGACTCAGGACATACTCGTTTTGATATAGCCGTAGCGTGTGCTAGGAAAAGGAAGTTGGTGGCCGTGAAAGTCACTGAAAGATAAGAGGAAAAAACTCTCTTCAAAGGGGAGCCGTTCAGTCGCGAAAGAAAATATGGTGTTGCAGTTATCATCGCTGCAGTGCATCGTGTGTCAGACGTCGACAGGGAGCAGAAATGTTGACGCAACGCACCATTCCATGGCAAAAGAACGCAGCAACCCAAAATGAAGTGTATCCACCAGTCCTGCGCGTCGACAACTACAGTTGGTAAATCTGAAGGAGCCAAGGACTCCTCTGCCGCTTGTAGTTCGTCGGCGTCAAGGATACCCGGACGATTCTCGTTATGATCCTCAGGCGCGAGAGCTTGAGGAATTGAATGGTATAGCGCCTCTGGTGACCTCAGAGGGGACATGACAGTGGGATGGAGAGGTAGCAATTGCCAACAAGTGACATTGACAGGTACAAAATGTATCAAGTGATCATTGATGTGTCACACCTCAGTTATTCAAAGTCCACTGCATCTTGTCAAACAGAACTAATATTATATGTGGGTTGGACCTGTGAGGTTGATATTGTCGGAGGTATACCTCAAAGGGCTCAAAGGACTCAAAGTAGCAATTAGTGGGCTGAGCGTTTGATCTAACATGGTCAATTTTATCGCCCGTTTACAGCAGATTCAATATCGATACAGTACGTAGACCCCTTCAACTTTGGACAGCGCCTCGGCAGGTGCAGGTATCAGACCAAAAACTCAACATGGGGGCGCTGGGGTCTATTAATGAAATCTGCTGCAACAAAAGATGGAAACTCCGTTTCATCCATGAATGATTGAATCGGCAAGGGGCAAGCGTGACAAACGTTAAATCGGGACCTTAACAGTCTCGGAACAAGTTATCCCTATCGAATTACTCATGCTCAAGATGTCCTGTTTTCGAAGATCTGTCCTTGTACGACTGCAAGGGGGGTCTGATCTGGGTGCGATAAGGAGTATAAATTCGTCGGAGTGAATGCTTTCGAGCCGGAAAAACATTCCGACGAAACTCCAAAAACAGGATTAAGAAAATCATATTACTGTCACATATCGCGTAATTAAAGCATGTCCTGAGGAATGTACTGGTTGGGCTCGTCTTTGAGCGATAAAGCAGTAAGGCGCTGTCGTTGTCTAGCCTCTTTCCTCTCACGCCTCTTCGACCGCCTCGCGAGTGCTGCCTCGTCGTGAATTTTCTTCCATCTTTGTTTTCGCAGAGCCTCCTTTTCTTCGTCTAGCTGTTGACGCCACTTGAATGCGGCCTCGGCCTTGGCTTCCCTCGGGCTGCGCCCATTGAGATTGGCAAGTTCTTCCTTTAACAGAGCCTCATATCGTGCCTTCTTCTCCATCTGCCATTGCAACCAACGCTCATGTTTCTTTGCGCGGGAGTGAGGGTTTGCAAGCTCTCTGAAAAGGTAGACTTCAACTGGCGGCGAATCTCCAAAAGTACTAATAACGTGAGGGTTGTACAACGACCGAAGATATTGAGCCTCCAAAGGGGGTCGGGGAATGAGTCCTTTCGAGAGAGGGTGAAACGCAGGAGGTTCATAGGTGACTTTCATGACTTCTTCCTTGTTTGTATCATAAGACGTGGCTGATGACGAGCAGTATAGTTAGCGAACACGATAGTAAACATGAGACATGCTCACGCTCAGGTTTGCTCCTCGGTTCAGGTTTAGGCCAAGGAATTGATACCCTTGAGCCTTCGAGATGGGGAATCACTGGTACAGTCTTCGTGGCGAATCGTTGCCAGTCATATCTACCAAAGAATCGGTTCCAGAACGGAGACGACGTTCCCAGGCGTTTGGCGAAGACCCTGCATTAAAGTGATATAGACCATGCGTTTAGAAAGAACACGAATCACTCACGGGACGATCTGTGGTTCCGGTGACTTGCTGGTGGCAGGCAACTCATAATTACCGAGAAATAACTGGCAACGCGAATAATGATAATTCTTGCTAGGAGGAGCTTTGTCAGGATCTTCTTCTCCGGTCTGCAGCGCTGTCAGTGGCGCACACTGTAATTAAACGCAACACCTACATTGGTTTGACCTTTGACGAATACCCGATTACTGTATCGGTTGATACTCAGCACTTCGTGCAGCGTGTTTTTCTTATCTCCAAGCAGACGAATCTGGTCACCGGGAACGATATTCCAGTATTTAATTCGATCCCTTGTCCGCACAGACTTGATACCGGGATCCCGATTGCTGAAGCGCTTCAAAAGCCTTTTAGGGATGGGAAGCATGTGTCCGAAGTTCTTAGTCCATGGTCGGGTCGTGATTGCATTAAGTAGCTGTTTCCGTGTCAAGGAAATCGGAACCGAAGGCATCGTGGAGCTAAGGAGACCTCTGCTTGGAAATCCCGCTCCGTTAGTAGTGGGTTTTGGGTGTGCTCAAAAGTTCACCAAAATGCCAAAATGCCAAAATGTCCGATGTCACGTGAATAATGCTCAGTCTTTCTTCTCACGTCAATCATCTGCTTCAGCCTTGCGTCGAATGCATTCAGTTCATTGAGCATGCTAAAGGATTATGTTGTTGATACAAATTTGAGACCCAAAATGTGAAACAGTATCTATCACAGAAAACATATCATACTACATCATGCAACGACCACACTTTTTGAACCACTCCAGACTGCCGACGAAGAACTCGATTCTTCTGATTCAAGAGTCTGCGTGCAAACATTATCTTCTTCAAGATGTGGTGAATCGGCAAGTGGCTTACCTCGAGCAGCATGCCGAGAACTTGATCGACCTCTGAAGGGGGAACTCCCCCACAACCAGCACCAATTAGTCTTCTGTATTCCGCCATCCGCCCACTGGTACCAGCCTCAGCCTGGAACGATACAAGCTCTTCAAAAGTAGTTTTCCTCCGTTTGCGAACCTGCGCTAATTCTTCCCTTAACGTTTCACAAGTTTTATGCAGCTCATCAGGATCAGTTGGTATATCGGCATGTAGAGCAATAAGGTCAGAAATGTCTACCACCTGGGAGTCTGCCTTCCTCTTGCCCTGAGCTTTTTCTAGATTGGACCCGGCCTCTGCGTTCATGTCCTCCTCCATACTGTATGAGGCAGTTGCGGCTGTTACGATGAGTTGCCCGTCCGATGCTTCACGGATAGCAACTTCCCGAAGCTCCTCATCTTTGACCCATTTCTCCCAACCTAGCCTGTATCGTCGTCCCATTTTAGCGTGTAGCTCATTCTCGAGATTCCGCAGAGTCTCCTTTGCCTGGTTCAATCCTTCGGCTTGGGTTTTGAGTGACGAGACTTCACGTTGATTGTCAAGAATCTCCCCTTGGATATTGCCCAAAAGCGCATGGGCCTGTGTCATATCGCGTTCTTTATCCTTCAATTCTTGGTCAAACGCAGCTGCTAGACTGTCCAACATACTAGTCATGTCATTGACACATCTTGTGCTTGCTCTCTGCGCAGCAACCGAATGGTGAAGGGGTGGCCGATCACCATTGAAAGGCGCAAAGGAATAGTTCGGGCCAGCATTAGGCGGTGGATACGCGACTTGGGCGTTTCTAAATGACATGGAATTGCCACGAGATGTAGGCACTGGTGAGGATCGAAAGCGTTCATCCTCTATGATATAATCTTCGGTACTTTTCCCGTCATTATTGACAAGTTTAGGATCCGCGCCGTGATCAATGAGAAGTTTCACTAGCCGTTTGCTCCGACATCTAGCAGCCATCGTCAAAGCAGTTTCACCATCCTCGTCCTGGAAGTTGATGACGTCTGCGAGCTCCTTTGGATAATCAGCCAGTCGCGCCAGAACAGTCTCCATGTAATAACGCGCAGCATGTGATTTCCCCTTGGACATTGCGACATCTACGATATGATGAAAAAGGGTTCGATTGTAATTGTCAATGTTGAGTGTCGAACGATGAAGAAGCTCGTATAGCTCCGGGAACTTGCGCACATCGTAATTGTTTGCAAACATGACACTACGCATCAGCGGCGTCTGCCCAGCTTTATTGACCTTGAATATGTCAGCCCCTGCTGTGAGTAGTAGTTTCACAATGCGAATACGACCCATTGCACATGCCCAATGTAAAGCCGTATGACCATCATCATCGATGGCCATGTTTGGGTCAAAGTCGGGTGGCGGAGAGATCAAGATAGGTGGGATTTGGGTGGTATCAGAGATAAAATATTCCAGAATCTGATCGCCATACGAGCGAGCGTCACCTATGCCATTTTGTTCCCCATCGGAATCGTCATCGTACTGGTCGTCGGCAGTGCGGCGATACCGGTTTCGGCGACTTTTCGACGTGGCGGTGTGACGATTATCTCCATGCCCAGCAGAAGCATAAGATGGAGCGGGACTATGAATGGGTGATGGTGTTCGCGAACTAGAAGAGGCTTCAGAGGGTGAGGGAGTCATGGACCCATCCTCTGAGCCACGGACTGACAGCGTCTCATGATCAGAATCATCGTCTCCCCCTCCAGGCGCTCCCCGGCGGGAAGAGCGTGTATGTATCATGGAGATGCTAGAGGATGATTCGGCAGTAGGGGGCCGGCGCGTTGGCCGGGCAGTACTAGCGACTAGGTGCTTTGGAGCCAACGGAGGGCTTTTAGCGGCTGGTTGGAAATCGATGATAGGACGAAGAAGACTCTCGCAGTTGTATTGCTTGGCCAAGCTAAGGCCACGTTCGAGGGGAATCCAAGTGCCTGTAACCATGGGGTTAGCATCCACAACATGACGCGTCAAAGCAAGATAATTAGACCTTGATATTTGCCATATCCTCCTTGAACTTTTTCGTGTTCCCCTTTCTGTACTTCACGTTCCAGAACGCGGGTGCGCTGAGGCTTGTCAAAGCCAGCAACCTTGAGAATCTGCGTAGCATTAAGCCACGAGTCAGCGCGCCGGCGCATTACCGCAACACCTTTGCACATCCTGAGCGTGTCGAGGTGTAAGCACACGTGTTAAACCGCGTCAACGTACACGCACATCTCATATACGGGAATCCCGCTATATGTGGCCTAGTTGCAAATGAGATCGACGACTTACAAGAGGACTCAAACGTGAAGGACTGACCTTGAAAATCTGCGTGTCTGGCATGATGAAATGTACAAAGACTAGCTAGTATTCCTTTCGGAGGTCTTAGCGCTATTGCTAGCACAGGCTTTCAGTGGAGTCCCGGTGGTAATGGCGTCGCGCACAAGGTTGGGAACGCGTGAAACAACAAAGACAAATACCACCGCGAAGACTCGCCGGATACCAGTCACATCTCACGATTCGACACTCAAGGCGAAGTACACGAAAGACAATAAGTGCTACTCTACATTCTGAAATCTTACCGAAGTATATACACAAACCAATTTCACATTGATTTGCAACCAGTCCCTTCAACCAGCGACTCCGCCGCTGCCGGAGGATCAACTACGCCACCTCCTGAACATGACT
Source organism: Termitomyces bulborhizus (assembly GCA_017580835.1). Lineage (NCBI taxonomy): Eukaryota > Fungi > Basidiomycota > Agaricomycetes > Agaricales > Lyophyllaceae > Termitomyces > Termitomyces bulborhizus. Next base: position 24,283 of record JAGDQM010033698.1, on the reverse strand, counting down.
GATACCTTGGTATCCGGCGCTACCAACGCGCCAAACGATGGATCTACAAGGCACTAGCCATTATTCTTGATAGATGCATTATAATCGAGCAGGACACGAGCAAGCACTTCTCTCAATTCGTTGACGGCAAAAAACGACAAGGGCGAAAGAGCCACAACAAGGGTTCTTGTGAGAGAGAGAAAAATGCAGGCACAGGACTTGAGATAAGCCGAGCGTGTACACCACAGTACTGTATACTCGTGATTGAGGGCGACCATCTGATACTTGCTGAACCCCCGGGCCGTTGAAGTTCCTTTTTTGGAAGACTTTTAAGCCCTCGAAACCTTCTTTTGATATGATAGTGCCCATCAGAAAAAGTGAAGTCCTTGAGAACTTCGCGTCGTAGTCACTGAGTGAAAAAGAATGAGATTGAACAAACTAAAAGATATTGTACCTCAATCGAGGCTATCCACGTACCAATGCCACTTCCTCCCTCCGATCATCTGTGAACCTTTTACGAGGCTCTCAAGCTTCAGTAGTTTGTAAAGCAATACTTTTTGGAAAATCTTTCCTCGCCAATTACCATATCTACCTCCTCCGAGTCGGGGACGAAGGATGGGTTGGCGCCAGGTGGAATAGAACTTGTGCGAATGCCAAGCTATATTATGCTCCTTGAAAATTGGATTAATAGAGACAAGTTATTCTCACCTTTATGCTTTATGAATAGCCGCAAAAGCGAGGCTCAAGATGCGTATGGTGATGTCAAGGACGGTCCTCTGCTTTACCTCGGCAAGGAGAGATTGGTCTCAAGAGAAGGAAATCAACTCACAGGTCGTCCTGTCCCAATTTTTATCATATTGAGCATCTTCTTTATTGATCTTCAGCACCTAAGTGATCGGACGAAGGGTGCGTATTGCCCGTTGAATTGAGATTCGACGTTCATGAATACGACCAGGGAGTCTTGTGGGATCCTTTTGATAATATTACCTTCTTCGATTCAAATAACTTACGGTTTCAGAAAATGGGGAATAGGCTATTGATTGTCGGCTGCTTTTTTTGTGGTCCTGTGCGTTTCTAGGCGTACTATCTACGCTATTGTTAGCTTTTAGAGATCAGAAGTTTTTCATAAACTACGTATTTACAGTTCCTATGTAAGGTATTGTTTTCCTACCACCGCAGGGCAATACAGTTACGTACGACGTGTGGGCTTGGGAATGCCTTTCGCCCGCCGTCGTTACGGCCTGTCTCCATACCCGAAACCCTGCTTATACATCTCCATGCTTGACATGGTCTTATCCTCCTGGAAGGATGTTTATCCACGTGTCGGATACTAGACCTTTCAAGACGTTTTTCCTTCGTTTGAGGCCAGGCAGTCTAATTTGAGTCTTCTCGTCATCATTGTAATTCATCCTGCTTCAAGCTCTTGCTTAATAGGCATTGGTTCGGGGTCTGACACCTTCCCTATCCTCAATTAACATCTGGCGTGCATATGACCATTCTATACATTCTCTTCCCTGCCCCTGTCATTTCGCCCTCGGTGAAGGGTGGGGTTATGGAGCCAACCTTGGGCTTTGTCAACCTGAGTCCCCTTCTTGTGTAGAGTCTCTCGGCTTCTTTCCGTACTATATTCTGGCTTGATGCTCTACATTCCGGGAGAATGTGTTCCAGGCTCTCCGCGGTTTCGCACTCGGGACACCTGCTTCTGTGTTTGAATGATCGGCTGCTTCAGTGACATAACGGTAAACTCAACCGTTCAAAACTTCCTAGAGATATCATCTCACCTCATCTCATATTGGGGATCACGAAACCATGTGTATATGTTGATGGAACTTACAGAGGAAATCTGCTGAGATTACTAGCACGACTGACTAGCTTCATACTTGAACACACTTGAAGGAAGTGCTGAAACTACTGAGTTCCACTCTGAAAAAGATGGGCTCGAACGAAATCTTGTACCCACTAGAAGAGTACTGGATCAATCAAGTCTCGACAGAGAAAGCGATATGATACACAATCGGCGCCAGATATCGTCAGATTATATATCAAACTCTGTCACCCACAGCATTAGCATATATCCATAAATCAGCTGTACAGGCACAGCTAGAATTCAGGCAATAATTCAGCTCATCTTCTGCTGCATACGCGATTATGGTTCTGTTGTTAGAGTGGCCAAGACTTCAGGGATATGTGTAAGGGAAGTTTGCCCCCCCTTATTGTGATGGTGCTGTTTCATTCATAACTAACGATTTATCTGAGTAGTGATTGTAACTGATACTGTGCTCACATTGGTAGTTGTCGAGGATGTAGAACACATGGTTGGCGTGACATGATCTCGAGTTCTTGATCATCTTCGCAAACCAAGTTGGATCAGAAAACGGAGTTTTGATTCCGTCATACCCAAATACCGTCACGTGGCTACCTTTTTGAACCGAAAGTCGTTGGTTGACACGCCTCTTTCGTTCTTCCATCATCTACTCGCGTTCAGCCTGGCCGTCGTGTTCTTTGCAGCTCCTCAATGACTCCAAAGTGTGAGCCATTATGCCATTTTGGCGATAGGTCGTGCTTTCCGCCCCTCAAAGCTTGAGATGCTGTGTTCTAATCTTGTGACTTCATCGCAGGCTCTATTTCACAACATTCTGCCACCCTGCTCCACATCCAAATACTCTCAATCTAGCCGGAGAATCGGTTACTCCACCACGCGTTCGTGCGCGACCAAGAGGTGGCCCTTCAGCGTCACCTGACGACATGGCATCATACTATTACTTCACGATCGACGACCAGCTCCTCTATCTTTCTTTCTTCCAGGATTGGGGCCCTCTCAATCTTGCCATGGTTTACAAGGCGTGTATCCTTATTCATGAACTTCTAGAAGTGTGTTTTCCTCAAACAGCTCGGCGCCTCATGCGACTCACGTGCACGTTCTAGGACACAGAACTGGCATCTCACCGACTTGTGCTATATTCATCTAATGATCCGCGTCGAAAAGCAAATGCGGCTTTGCTCATGTCTCTTTATGTTGTGAGTCCTCACGTTACCATCCATCCAACGTCATTTCATTCATCTTTATCATTGATGTAGATGATCGTTCAACGTCGCGCCCCGTGGGAGGCTTTTCACCCAATTGCCGAAATGGAATTTATGCCTTTTCGGGACGCGGGGCGTGGTCCTTCCGACTTTAACCTCAGTATTCAAGATTGCCTCTGGGGCATTTGGAAAGCTATGCAAAATGGCTTGCTGGACATGAACGAGTTCAGTGTCGAGGATTACGAATTCTATGAGAAGGTTGAAAATGGTGATTGGAACTGGCTTACGCCTCACTTCATTGCCCTTGCCTCTCCAGTCGACCCTAATTGGTTGAAGCAGCAAAAGGAAACGAAAGAGAATCCCAAGGCCTCGCGGACGACCGGTAATGCTAGTCTTTCATCATCAACTTCCAACAACCTCGCATTGCAGCGTAAGCTGCCTCAACCATTCATCAATTGTCTGGAATATTTTGACAAAAGTAATGTCAAGCTCGTCATTCGTTTGAACACTGAACTTTATGATCGGTCTACCTTTTTGGACCGTGGTATTGAACACCTGGAGCTGTATTTTGATGATGGGACCAATCCCACGGATGAAATAGTACGGACATTTATAGACGTTTCTGAGCGCGTTATTGAAAGCGGGGGTGTTGTGGCTGTTCATGTGAGTGCCTTCCTGCTGCCTGTCGGTGTCGCCTTCAAGTCATATTACATAATAGTGCAAAGCTGGCCTGGGTCGGACAGGCACTCTGATTGGTGCTTATTTGATTTGGAAATATGGCTTCACAGCGAACGAGGTCATTGCGTTAATGCGCATCATTCGGCCGGGTAGTGTTGTCGGGCCACAACAACAATATATGTATCTTAAACAGTTGGAATGGGTCAAATGGGGAGCAATAGATGAAACGAGGAAGATACAGACAGTAGCTCCTGCTGCTTCGAATTCTGTCGTCACACCTGCCACCCCTCCGGCAGAAGCTGATGAAGAGGTCGACATGCAAATCATACCCATTCCGCCGACTCTACACCCTGTGACCCCAAGCAGACATGTCGCGACGGCAGCTACGAAGGCAGGGGAAATTGCACCACCCGGTCAACCGCGCAAAACCCCCGCATCCAAACGGTTAGCACAAGATTCGGATGATGAAGAATCCGATGATGTGTTACCCACATTAGGTGCTGTACCTGTACGGTCTAGGCTAAAACCTTCAAAGTCTTCATCTTCAAGAGGTGTAACCGCTTCAGAGCAGCGCCCAACTCGTGTGACACGATCCACCGCTAATGCTGCCCAGATTCGGAAGACAGGAAATGCGGCAAACACACCAGCCTCTCCTATAAAGCCCCCAGCCCAAGGGCCCAATAAAATACCCCGATTGGCCACAACTAAAACAACCTCCGCCGCGAAAGCTCTCCAGGCCGCTTCGGCGGGAAATACGAAAGCGGCTCCACGTCCTGTATCTACTCGTCGCCCCAATCCCCCGCCGTCACCTGTCCCATCCCGCCTTCCGACTTTAATTCCGTCGAAGCGACCGCTGACCACTACCTCTCTATCTGACGTTACGGGTGCTGCAGATAAGAAGGATGCTTGGATGAAAGCAAATGCCTCGGCTGTAGTCACGCCTGCGACGACTTCCGGGCGTCCTGGTCTACGAAGTGTAAGACGACGACGGAGCAGTTTTAGTTCTGCCGATGTCGTTGCATGAGCTGTGCTCTTGGACGCTCATTTTATTGGTGTACTCTGCGAGTTCACATTCTCTATTCTGGTTTTCATGGTTAACTATATACCGTATCTAATTTTTCCATTGCATCCTTCCCCAATTCCCCGACCCACCAATCAATGCCTTATTTTATCTGACATCTTGATGTCGACATGCAACCAGCATTGTATATACTCGAATACCACTTTGTATTGATGATGGATGACACTGAAATGAGTCGTGCGATTTCTTCTGGATGACAGCTGTACATGTAGGCAGTCACATATACATATATATGTATTTTTTCTGAGCAGATGGTCTTAAGTCGCGTTTTACAGAAATTTCTGCACGTTTACCTCATGAGTATTCGCGATCGTAGCGGCGACACGCTTTTTGATTCTTCAACTCGATGTCTACATATCTGAGCACGAGACTTGAGTCATCATTATGTTTCTCCCTTCCAGATCAGTATACTGACGTTATACATTTACTTCCGAGAGTATTTGTGAACACACTCGAAGAACCATCGTAAATCTTCTGGATCGACACCAGGTGTAATTCCATGTCCGAGATTTGCGATCCATCCTCCCTTTCCCTCACGAAAACCTTCCGCCATCCGTTTGACGGACGCCTCGATGGCGTCTCTCCCGCCGTAGAGAACATTAGGGTCCATGTTTCCTTGCAACGCCACCTTGTTTCCGACGATCCGCCGCGCTTCCACAGGGTCGATAAGCCAATCGAGTCCGAGAACGTCGTATCCCGCGTTTTCAGCGAGGAAGCGCAATGCGTGGTTAGCTCCCTTAGCAAAAAGGATCATTGGCGTTGATGGAAGGTGTTCGGCAACGAGACGTTTCCGAACGTTGGTGGATATGTGAGCTAATGTGGGATAAGAGAATGTAGTAAAATCATATGGCGATAGTTCTCCCGCCCATGAATCGAATACTTGAAGAAGCTGAGATGTTTTTAACAGTGAGTAGAACATCGGCCGAAGGGGCTAGGCTCACCTGCGCACCGGCCTTCACCTGCCCTACCAGGAAATCTACACAAACGTTCGCGATCCGTAACAGCAAAGCTTTCGACTCTTCCGGGTATTTGTACAGCCAAGTCTTGGCTTTTTGAAGAGTCTTGCTTCCTCCTCCCTCAATCATATATGCAAACAGCGTCCATGGAGCTCCGCAGAACCCGATAAGAGGAACTTCGCCGTTCAGCTCTTGTCTTGTTTGCGTAATTGCGTCGAAGACGTAATTCAGCTCTTTATAGACATCGACTACATCGGATAGTTTACCGATATCAGCGGGAGTAACAAGAGGATCAGGAAAATGAGGTCCAGGGTTCATGAGTACTTCCATTCCCATGGCCTGGGGGATCACAAGGATATCACTGAAGATGATAGATGCGTCAACCAGTCCTGTGTATCGCTGAACAGGTTGGAGCGTTATTTTTGTCGCCAGCTCTGGTGTCCTACATATTTCAAAGAATTCGTGTGATTCGCGCATTTTGCGAAATTCTGAAAGCAATTTGAGAGACGAGGACCAAAGACACTTCGAAACTAACCGGGGAGATATCTTCCAGCCTGGCGCATTACCCATACAGGTGCCCTCTCGGTTGCTTCACCTATGAAACGGTGAGTCTGTTCTGATAGACTCTTATAGGTTTAAATACCTCTTGCGGCGCGTAGAAGCAGATCATTGCGGAGAGGGGGGAACTTACGGTCCATCTTGTGGCGTGCCAGCTGAGATTTGCAGTAGTGAATGATCGATAGTACCTGCAATAGACAGATGGAGTGTACCGAGTCGTGCGAACTTTGAGGGGAGGGAGAAGGGGTGGATTGATTATTTGTCTATCCCACCCAGTGATGATCACTTTCAGGTTCAAACAATTTCCAGCCCTTCGTTAAATATGGCCATTGACAACCCGGCTCAGCTCGTGAACGAGTAAGGCACTCTGCCATATGTTTCTTGAGCTCTCACCCTCCTTCTGACGCCGAAGGTTCAAAAAATCTGGCGAGTTCGAGCGTCTGCGGCAAGAACTGCTTCAAAATGTATTGCACGGCGTAAGTAGGCCTCGTAGGCTATCTTCACATGAAGCCTTATGTGCGTCTCTACGAAGCCAGGAATGGATGCTCTCACGAAAGGAGTGAGTGATGTTGCACGGCAAGAATTAGCGAGAGACCCCAAACTATCATTCATGTCTTCGGATGCGATTTACAAAGAGATTATGGATAACATAGACAGGTGCGCTCTAGTCGAAACTGTTAACACGGCGTTGTACATGAAATTGAATTGTACAAGGTTTCCAGTTGTCGATCGTGTGGTTACACAGTCGCTAAAAGAGCCGTCATTCGCTGAAAACATTCGTGCTTCTGTGCAAAAGATTCTTCTCGAACATAAAGAACAGAAAGCCTTGCCTCTTCCGGGTTTGCTGTTCCCCGTACCTCTCGATTATGTATTGATAAGGTATTAGATGCAAACGAAGATTCAGTAATAACGTCTGCGATGCCGTCTACAGATTGCCCTTCCATGGAGCCAGTTTCTGGGCTTTCCGTCGTCGTTACCCCCGCAACATCTTCTTCCAGGATAAGCAACATAACTCTGCCGCCTCCTATCACGACCCGTAGAGGATCACTTGATCAGGCTCTAGAAGGGACTATAGAGAAAGAGAAGCCTGCGGTTGCAATCCATAACCTTACAGATAGGAATTCCAAAGCAACTCCTACAACAACCGGGACCGACTCGAACGAAAAATCAGAGGGAGTTATAGCGAGTCCGAAGTAATAATATCCATTTTGCTCGCCTCGATCCATCATTGAAGTGGAATTTGTACGTAGTTCTTTGGTGGTCTAGAACATGTATCAATGAAAGGGTATCTTATTCGATGAGATTCTTCTGACGCTCACAAAGTGCGAGTAACGAAGGAAACAAGATATGTAATAAATACCCATAGCATAAATAGCACACATGACAAGTTTGATTACCTTCATGCACCACTTTATTGCCCTTCGACCTGGATGAGAGAGACGGCCTTTTCGGAACGAGGTTTTATTGAACATTTGTAAGGTTTAGGGTGACTGTCAAATGAAGTTGAGTTTCATTTGATGTCGCCATTCCAGAAAAACTGCATACCTTATAGTTCCGTCCGTGTTCTCGTGGACAGGTTCAATGACGACACCATTCTCGACAGATTTGGATATGTCAAAAACAGCTAGAGACATTGCACACGAGATGAATACCGAGGCGTCCGCGAGATGTAATCCTGATGTATGGTCAGCAAACGATGATTTGGGCCCGTTAGGTACGACTGTACCTGGACAGATGCTAAACAGCAAGTTAGTTTGGCGGTACAAATTAGATGTCGAAAAGAATCTGACCGTCTTCCAAATCCAAAGCAGACGTTCCGAGGGTCTGCCTCAGCTGGCTTATTTTCCGTCGCGAGGAATCGCTCGGGATTGAACTTATGCGGGTCAGGATAGACTTCTGGGTCGTACAAAAGTCCCCTGATAATCTAGAATCAACGATAGATTATTGTCCGTAACATCGTTCTACGCACCGAATGTTCACAATTACGAGGCTACCCTCAGGAATGAAGTAGCCATCATGAACATCGTCCTTAATGGAACGGTGCGCCACGCCTTGATGGTTGTCACCAAAATGCTGGGGGATAACGATTGGGGAAGGTAGCTCACCATTTGGGACAACTACATTCCAACGAAGTACCTCCTTCGCAAGGGCATCCACATAGGGCAGATATTGACGGTCCTCGAAGGTGGGAAGCCGATCGTTGCCAACGACTAAGTCAATTTCCGCCTGGGCTTTTTTCATGACCTCGGGATTCAATGCCATGGCGAGGAAGAACGAATATATGGCGGATACAGTCTAAAGGAAGATGTCTAGACTGCGATAGCTTTCAATCGAGACAGAACACTTACAGTATCAGCACCGCCTTATGGTAACGAAACATCAGAAATAAGATTTTTCGACTTATGAGAGTAGCATACCTGAATATAGACTGGCTGCACTCCATTTGATGTCGAATTCTTCCTCAAGATCAACCTTTTTACCGTCCAAAAGGCTGGACGTGAATGAAATCGGCGCTTCACCTGTAGCCTACGAAAGTTAGATGAGAAATCGAAGACATCGTAAATCTTACCATCGAACGCTTCACGAAATTGTAAGGATGATCGACCATTTCAGACAAGGTAGCGGCCCATTCCTTCGCTGTTCTCTTGAAGCCAGCTCCTGGAAACCAAGAAGGAACATGGCGCACTGGGGACATATATCAATACAATGACCCGGACCGCCGCATAAAGATTAACTTACAGATGGGAACAACGTCGACTAACCAGGCGCCAGGTGCTGTGGCAAGAGAAAATTGGTAAGTCGCCTTGTCGGCAAGATCCACAAAGGGATCGTTTGTCTCCTTGACCTCATAACCATGAGAGATTCGGAGGATAATAGCTCCTGCAGTGCTTCAAGAGATGCAGTGAGCCACCAAAAGAACGAGGGTGTAAATATTCCTTACTACCGAACGTGTTCAGCGAGATCAGCGGGTTTCGCGAGGACACGTCGAAGGAATTTGTGTGTTTCAAGCTCTTCAATATGGGAGAACTGTTTCATACTAGCACGATTCCCAATTATTCCATGAAACAGACGACGGAAACGACGGAAGCGGTCTCCGTAGGGCAAGAGTACGAAACTGTTTTTCCAACCGACGAGGTTCCCTCCCATTTGTAACACGGGGCGGTCAGAATAAATAGGACTCTTCTTATCGAGGATATCGTTAGCAATTTTGGCCGAGTTAAGGATAACTATAGGCTGATTGAAGATCGTTATCGAACAGATATCTCCTTCATGGTATATCAATCATTGGAGATTCGATTAGGATCAGCCGTACTCACCGTATTGTTTTCCCCACTTTGTGAATGTCGCCCACTCCTGCTTGGAAGGCATATCCAAGACATTCCCTATCAGAGGATATCCCTTCGGACCAGGTGGAAGGGGACCGCGACGCGTGCGACGGACAAGCTTATTCAAGATAAATATACCAAGAAAGGCACAGAGAACGTCGATATAGTTGATGTCGACCATTGCAACAGCTGGTATAAAGTAGTCTAGCTAGTGGTTCGGATTATGGAGGCAACGCTGAATTTTGGTGCGCTTGAAAATTCCCATCCGTCTTTAAGCAAATCCGTTCAGGGTGCAGTAAGATTGGATCATTGAGATTTGCCGGCACCGGCACGACTGGAAGAAACAGGAGGCTTCCTTTACCAAGGCAATGGTCCGCGGGTTTACGTCTTCCGAGAGAAGAGCGAAGCGGCGTGAAAATTGCAGCTATACCCCACGGCGCACATAAGCAGGCCTCACAGTTACCACAGTTGATGCGATCTGAGTAGTCAGGGGATTCCCAAGAGCCGCACACGACTCTTGGACAATCTGTCAAAATTGGCGTATTTCCGTTTACGCGTCGTGCTTCCGAGCTCAGGTGTCTTGCAAATATCCGAATGGATAAGTGAGAACACGAATGTTGTAATTTTGATGAGATTCAGAGAAGTTTCCGCTCCAGAATTATACACGTGCGTTGAGCAGTGCAAATGCGAGGCAATGGCGTCGATCAGGATACGCGTAGATTTTGAATTTTAAAAGAAGTACAACATGGATAAAGGCCAATCACGCGGTGATCAGCTGTCCACACGGCAATGGGGCTGAAAGCAAAGGGAAAAAAGCTTGTTTCCACAGTTTATAGATTAGAAACATTCCACAATATTCCGTGTTCCACTGTTCAAGAAAGCATACAAGGTGTCGTATCAGTGATGAGTTTCCTCCAGCCCTGAGCAAGCGACCTTTTATCCGATATATTGTTCCTTATACGAGAAATTGTTTGTTGTGGCTGACTGAGAAGAGTGAATGATGAGAACAAGCAGATAATCTTAGGCTCACATCAGGCTGATCCTCGAGGCGCGTCAGATCGCGATCATATTGCTGGCTCGTGTCAATCTTGATCGAAATATTAGCACACCTCTGCGGCTGATCGTTATTTCCTCTGCGTATGAATATCAATCAGACTTACATTAGTATTTAGCTGTTGAGACTTGGTAGAGAAGACATTTTCGAACGTTTTAGAGAACATTGGTCGCATTCTGAAAGAAAACGACAGCTCGTCGTTGTCCTCTCCAAGCTCGCGGATTGATTGGCGCGCGTTTAGTGTCGCAAGGACAGAGTTTGAATATACTGCGGATCACGTTATGACGTGTATAGAAAGATCTGACAGTGTGGCGAGCTTACATCTTCCCAGACAGAAGTAAAACGCCGCGTAGATCAGAGTAGATGGCCATACTAGAATCTAAACAATGTCATGGAAATCGAGACATCGGGTAGAATGTTCTGTACGCACCGATATTAGAGAGGCAATGGCGCAAATACTAGTCAGAACGCCCGTGCTAACGGTAAACAGGATCTAAAAGCGTTTGGTCAACCCGCAGAAGAGATGGAGAACTATCTTACGAGTTTGCTGATCATCGTGTCAGATCTAACAGACGTCAAAACGTATAACTATGTCTAAGTGATGTCGACAGACTTTTTGAACCCTGTGCGGGATCGCTGAAGGAAGTAGCATAACGTTCCAGCAATCAAGCCATCTCCGAGAGCAGCCAAGATATTCACTGCCATCGATAACCCCTACAAGTACGAGAATCGACAATATTAAGAAACTGTTAGTATGCCCATTCGAGAAATGCACCCGACCTTGAGTTGTTCAAGTTGCACCCAGGTTCGTAGCTTCAATCTACGAAACACGTCAAGCATTATCAAAACAGTCTAGTTGCAACTCATGGGTGACTGACGCTTTGATGGTGAATACTATTCAAATGACCTAAGGCTGCTGACGGAAGAGTGTGGAAGTTACCTACCGAAACTGCATCCTATATACATCAGAAAATTTATTACATGCGTCAATGAGTTTGAATCGATTTCACTAACCAAATTCTGAGAATACAAGGCTCATCTGACAAGGACTTTGTCAAAACACGTGGAATGTGCATTAGCAACTTACTATAATTAGCAGGAGGGGAACATTGTGGCCGCTAACTTTGAAGTCTCTTCAGCTTCATATATCGATGTATATGATTATTTTCCTTACGGCGCCAGACTCGCAATGTGAGGAAGCTGAAGAGAGACTTGAGGTAACTGATGAAACGGATCACAAGAGAAGCGAACCTCTGAACTAGTAGACAGATAAAACCCTACTTGGAGTCAGTGAAATTGCCTAAACAAGACGATACGATGCTGACGTTGAACAGGACCTCAAGCTAATAACACAGAAGTTAGTGCGCACAGAACGTCATAACAACTAAAAACTTGCCAGTATACTCCTAGCAGATGCGATAGGCGCATGAATGATCTTGGACTGAGCAAGTATGGCAAGATAAAATTCACTTACCACACCATATCATCCAACCGTTCTGGATTGTTGTAGTTCGTAATGACATACGTATAGACTGAGAGGGAGAATAGCATATTCAAGCCGTTCAAAAAGAGCTATCACTAACCTGTATGTGAAATCAAGGCTTGGTGTATACTGTCGAAGGTCCAGGTGCAACCAACCTATGAAATGATCGGATATATGACATGTGGCGAAGAGAGGGTGATCAAAATCGACTCACTAGCGCTTTGATGTACCAGACGTCCTGAAGAGGAGTGGAAGAATTAAGAGAGTCATGCCAACTCTGAACTCACCTTAGTGTATTTGTCGAAATAGTACCAAGTTTGAACACAAGATACTATGCCAAAATCCGTCAATACGATGGGAACTCAGGAACACAATACACAATGGCCAGGGTACCTCCATACAAACTATAAATCAGGTCTTCAGTTAAGATCACGGCTGAGAACAGAAAAAATCATACATGGCAGCGAAAACGGCACCAATAAGAGCAGCTCCCATGCTAATGAATGGTCACGTTAAGTTTATGGAGGTTTGCGAAGTAGAACATACGTATTATCCACAGCAAGAGTTGGAGTATTTACCATTGCTGGAAACAGAATATCAAGGGGATGGACTATGGGAGACACAGCTGCATCCAAACAGAGGATACAGTCTTAAAAAAGCGGATGCAATGGGAGAGCGTGGTAATGTACAAGAACCCATCCGCTGAGAATCAATCGACCGTACGTTTCTTTTGTCACACGATGCATTGGAAGATTCTTTTGTGGGCAGCAAGCCCAATATTCGGACTAGCAGCGCATCGAAAAGGCTTAAGGTATTGTGTGCTTCTCGGACGTAAAAGCTTTTCTCGTGGCATGTTGCGAGGTTCCGAATGGATTTCTGATCAGTATTACTATCTTACGGTAATTTGTCCATCATGAGGGCCAAGGGCACAATGGCATTATTATTCGGAGTTAGATATTCAAAGCATGCACCAAGTGATCAATAAGAACGGGCGGAGTGATGGTTTTTTTTGGCTCTTGTGTACAATTCTGTGGTGTGATGATCGAAGAACTCTTGATTGTTGGCGTAGCCAGCCGAGGGACAACAGAGGTCGAGAGCTCAACGAGAGCTACTGGCGACCGGCGTTTCCGGGAGAGATCACGTCATTGAAACCAGGGACTCACGTGAATCACGTTAAAATACATAAGAAGTATATGTACGAACTCTCTGAGCTTCTAATATCGTGCTCTAGGGGTCGTCCTCCCCGTAAACAACCCCTTATTCCATGGACGGGAGCCGTCCGAGCAACTTGGTTGTATGGAACGACGTTGTATTATATATAACACATGCATACTGTATTCACCGGCCTATCTAAAGGCAGCTCGTTACACGAGAGAACGCAAAGATGCACCAATATCCCAAAATGGAAAGTGACGTACCTTTGATCGTAATCGCCCACTCAGGTGAAACTTGCACCGTGAATCATTCTTCACAGCTCTTCACAATGTCCTCCGTACATGCCTTGTCATATCAGGAGCCTCAGAGGCTCTTTGATGACATAGATCGCAGTTTCCAGCTCTCGTCTCAAGATTTAGTGGAACTTGCAAAGGCTTTCCTTCATGAGATCAGTCTTGGGTTGGCTTCGTACAATCAACCTATGGCCATGATGTATGTGCATAATCCTTTTCACAGACTGACCGAGGGCGATCGCGATTATTCTCTAGTCCGACTTTCGTTACGGGTGTTCCTGATGGCACAGAAACAGGGTGTGTCTTGAACCACTGAGACCGCATCTACCAGACTCATGACGACGATTCTTAGAACTTTCCTAGCGCTCGATCTTGGTGGGACGAACTTGTAAGCAATCACGATCTCCGTAAAGACAAAGAAATATCACGACATCACAGGCGTGTTTGTGAAGTGGTCTTAAATGGCGACAAGACATTCTCCTTGCGGCAACAAAAGTACAAGGTCTCGGAGTCTTTGAAGACCGGAGAAGCGAATGTTTTGTTCGGTACGCTCCTGGATTCCTTCTGTTGATCAGGATCATCATAGTCTCATTCGACATAGATTATTTGGCCGATTCAGTGGACGCATTCCTGACTTCACACGCCGCATCTGCCTATTTACATGGTTCTGATGTTGTTCATCTCGGTCTCACATTCTCTTTCCCAGTCGAACAGACTGCGCTTGATGCTGGCACTATTCTCACTTGGACCAAGGGGTTTTCTGCAAAGAACGCCATCGGAAATGATGTTGTGAGACTCCTCCAAGACGCTTTTGATAGAAAACACATGCACGTCAAGTGCGTCGCTCTCGTGAACGATGTAAGCCATTTATGTCTATATCCGCGGCCGATCTGAGTTCCGTAGACCGTTGGCGCCCTTTTGTCGCGAGCTTATACAGCCGGAGGATGTGTCCTAGGAGCTATCTTTGGAACTGGCACTAATGGCGCCTATGTCGAGGATGTAGGTGAGTGGACATCACAACTTTGATGCGTCTCCTGCTGATATGTCCTTCAGCCAAGATAACAAAGCTAGCCAATTCCTCCGTCGCTGCAAAAGGTCACATGGTTGTCAATACGGAGTGGGGCGCGTTCAACAACTGTGTAAGTGACAAGGCCCTTCCTTCCTCATTCAATAGACGATTAATGTCTCGACCAGAGATCACATCTCCCATTCACGCCATTTGATAACGCTTTGGATCGCCTCAGTATCAATCCATTCTACCAAGCATTTGAAAAATTCATATCAGGAATGTATCTCGGAGAAATTACGCGTAATATCCTGATCTCTTTGATCGACGCCTCTCCAAAACCTTTCCTCTTTCGTGGCAAGTCAACACCTGCGCTGAACAAGCACTATGGTCTTGACACAAGTGTTATGAGCCAGATTGAAGAGGCATGGGAAGGTCCGAACAGATCACTAAGTGGGAATCAGCCTGCACCTGATTTCGCGAAGTTCGACGCTACGACACTACCACCAAATATCAGCAAGAAGTTGGAACGTATCCGCTCGGTCGTAGTTAAACAATTCGGCTTCCATGATTCAGAAGTTACCTTAAAGGACGCTGCTGTATACTTCCTTGCTTTCTTTTTTCTGCAGCTTATACTGATACGATATATCAGATCGTTCGCTGGGCGTGTTCATTGGTAGCTAGAAGAGCTGCATTGCTGAGCGGAGTGGCGGTGGCCACCATCTTGTTCCAAACAGGCCGCGCCTCTTTCGCAGACAAGGACGGCAAATTCCCTAACAATACTGATATGACGAGAATTGGCGTGGGCGTTGACGGAAGGTCTGTTTATTTGCTTCTGTGATTCTGTAGCCTAATTCAAGCTTGGTCATGACAGTTTGATCGAGCACTACCCGAACTATGAGCGCACCCTTAAAGAGTCATTATACTCTCTAGTAGGAGAGCAAGTCGGAGAAAGAGTCGACATTGGTATGGCGAAGGATGGAAGTGGCGTAGGGGGTAAACGTTCTGTTGTATCGCCGGGATCTTTACTCATCTTTCCATGGCATAGCGGCTCTGTGTGCGCTGCAAGCTCTGAAACAGCAAAGAATTAGTTGAAAGGGGAGTGGAGAAAGAACGTGCGCTGATTTCTTCATTAGACATAGTCATAGAGGATCCAAGTTACTCACTGCAAATGTACAACCAGTCCATCTAATCATGCAGGTGAAAACTCAAGCTTGTACATCTGGCTAGGACTCGTTAGACTTTCCATCACCTTCCGAGCTTGTCGTATACGTGGTCGACTCTCATCTACAACCGAGGATTAGAATTCAATATGTCCCTGGTGCGCATGTCTTAGGAATCACACACAACACCGAAAACGTCGAGCTAACTCGTCTTAAAGATGAGTTCGTAGCTTAATTATCACTGGATGAGGATGAGAATGTACGAAGAACAACCTTACGCTGAAAAAAAGAGCTGGGTAATCAGCTGGAAATGATTAGTTGGTGTAGCTGGTCACTCAGCGAGATCCTTGGACTCTTGGACTCCGGAAAGCTAGAGGAAGGGACAAAGTGATGCGCTAAGTCGCATCTATTAGACAAGTCATGTCTATGCAGTCATACCAGTGCAGTATTGGAGCCTCTGGCGAGTAGAAAGCGGTGTACGTTCACTCGTATTCTTCGTGAATCTGAGCGCGACTATGTCAATCAGAGAGGGACAGTGACAGTTGTCTGCTTTTCTTTCTATTTTATATGTGGTGGCTGTATAGACCTACATAGATAGCTTCTAGCAGTCAGATTCTAATCAAGGATAACGTTCTTTTCAGCCCACAGAGGGAATGCTTCTTACACACGTAGTGTAGGGAGTCAGCCCAAGCCACGCTTCTCGCGGGGCTACCCCAAAAAATTCCTCACTACTCGCTGATTTCCACGTTTTGCGTGATCTCATCCTTCCGGAAGTATGACTGCCATGTGTCCGCGGCTAGTTCTTCCTTGAGGGCTCTTTTGCCGTGTCTTCTTCCAATCCTAGATATGGCACTCACCCATTTCGTCGCGACCTCTTTTTGTCATATGGTATCCTGTAGGCCCTACCTCCCTTTGTATTTCCAATAGTATCTAGTGTTCCAAATCAGGTGGGCTGATTTGGACATCACTATGCAAGTATCCGTATCTCTCCCGTCTTTGGTTGTGTTGTATTTGTGGTATTACCTCTTTAAGCTGTGGACCTCTTTTTCGTAATCTGTTCTCCGTTGATTCCATATTCTCTAATCTGTCAGTGTTCTTCCTTCACCGCTCCCCTTGTTGAGTCTAGGTTTGTTATGGTCCATTATTCTCTGTGGGCCCGCATCCCCCTCTATCACTACCCTGTCAGGAGGGCCCGCGTTACCTTGCTTAATTTTGCCCTGGTGTTATGGAAATCCCAAGGAGGGTTAAGGTTAAGTTAACCTTCTCTACGTCCTTGTGGCACTTCTTTTTGCCAGATTTTCTGCTTCTTCTTTTCTTTTCGGTCCGCTGTGTCCTGCTACTTTCCCAAAAAAACATCGCTTGCAGGTGGGAAAGGCCGTTGGGACATTCCTGGAATCGCTTGTATTGTATCGTACTCACCCCAAGAAACGAGAAAAATCTTCTTTGTCGATCGACTGTTTCAAGGACTGGCGATGCGGCGATCTTATAGCAGTCCCGACAGCATATCACGGTATGGTGCCTTTTTCAAGTATCCCAGCAACATTTTGCATTCACGTTCGAATGTCATCAGTTGACTCGATAATTTGACCTCCTTGGCTTTGACACTAAATTGACCGTTTTCAAACAATTCCTATCATGCTACAGATTACACGGCCTGGGTCGGGACAGCCATTGGAATCCGATATTGAGCATGCCACGAGGGGCCGAGCCCCCATCACCAAGGACGGGTTAATAAAGACGGCGATATTGGCCTGGACTAATTTACAACCTTCCGCCATAGCAACCGAGCACAGACTACGAAATCTGCGAATTAGAACTCTGGCCAGTGGTTGTTAAACCTTGCTTTTTCTAAGGGAAAGGTCTGGAGCCCCACAAAAAAGAGATACATTATTTTATTGCGCTTTCATTTGATTTAGAAGTCATTCAATCCTTCCATCCGTCGACATGTCCCACGTAAAAAAGTGGGAAAGGCGATGAATAAGTACCTCAATCCAGACTTCGCTTCACACGAGGCAACATGGAAAGCTAAATAATTTTTTGAGGAGTCACAAAAGCTCGGGTAGAACTTTTTTGAGGTGCAGGTCAAACGCGTCTTTCTCGCTGATGAAGTGCTTTTTCTCATGCATATGCGGTGATCGATGTTCCAAAGAAAACTACATCGGTGTTGTTGCTAAATTTGCCCTGCATCGTACACTGTGCCTCTTGCTTGAAACCGGTATTTGCAACTTCTGTCTCTTTCCAGCAACACTACCCTGTCCCCGCTGCGCGCGTGTTGCGAGCTTATGCGCTCCTCTTCCCACTCAGGGTGGTTCTTTGTCGTCAAAGAGGATGAAAGCACTACTTGCGTGTCACATGGTTTCGTCCCTTGGAAAAAGAGGCTTGGTTGTCCGCAGGTATCAATTGTTTAAGAGCACAGCGGCCGCGTCAGGTACTCCTGAGTCCCCTTGCAGACGGCGGAATCTCGTCGCTTTTTGTGGTGAGTTTTCGCTTTTTGTTTCCTTCGAATTCATAACATTTGAATCATGGTTAATGGGTTATCGCTGCCTTTGGGTGGACAACTAGTTGACGAGAATTACAGTCGTTTAAACCAAAATAAAAGGAGGTACAACATTCATTACAGGCGGTATATAACGTGAGAAAGCAGATGAGAGTACGCTAGCTGTCGTGAAGGATTCGTAAGGTGGATATTCGAAGAAAAAGAAACTCAGAAGTCCTTTTTTGATAAAGGATCAGGTGTGATTGAGGAGGAAGAGATTAGGGAGGGGTCCATGATGATAAGTAGTAACAGTGTTGCTAGTGTAACAGCGGCATCATTAAGGTTCTCTTTGGCTCTTCATGGACCCTTCTTATGATGACCAATTTTTCTTCCAGCACCCCATTAGGGATCTGGTGGCATCAGCCAGAATGAGGACAAGGGAGGATGAGGGTGAGGGGCCAAGTCACTAGGGAGGTGCCTTGGATGATGCAAGTGAGGAGTTGCCTGCATTGCTGAGGACTTCTAGGACTCCAGAAATGAAGAGGATGACAGCGCAGCAATTGGTAAGCTTTAACAGTACTTTGGTAATAGTGACACTAACTTCTTGATTTCCCTAGGACAAGGGCAAGAGCAAGGGGCAAGAACAGGAGGATGAAGGGGGTGATGACAAGGTGTTGGCAAGCTTTGATCAATCCATTGTTAATGGTCTAGGACTTAACAGTTCTTCCAGACTCCAAAACATGGGAAGGGTAAGGGCAAGGTGAGAGTGGAGTTGGAGGGCAAGGACAAGGAGATGGATGATATAAGTTGTCTTCCTTAATGATGGTCATTAATGCTAACAATCTTTTTGCCAGTTTGTGCCAACAAGGAGTTGAAGAGGCTGCTCAAAGGGCACCTACTAACAATAGTGCTGGATATGGGGCAGGGGGCTAGGGAGAAGGTTGGGAGGAAGGGGAAGAAGGTGGTGGCCCCTTCTACAAGGGCAGCTTTTAAGGAGAGGGTGGGCATGGTGCATAATCAATGTCTTTTGTTAACAAGTTGTTACTAATGGTCATTGTTAGTACAATAGCTGCTGGGCAGCAAACAATCATGAGGGGTGCTGGTATCCTACCAGCACCTTCACCTGCTACCAGTGCAATAAGGCTAGCAAGGGATGCTCAACATATGGGCAGTCATCACATGGTTGGCAGGGCAGAAGGGGAAGAAGACAGAGGATACCACCTTGATGAGAGTGGCATAGAGGTTTTTGGAGAGGCAAAAGGAGTTGGTGGTGGCTGATAAGCCAGTTGTTGTTAAGAAGACAACCTTCTCATTGCTCACAAGGCAGGAGAGGTTGGTAGCAGAGGGGCAAGGTCAGGTAAGGAGCTGCTCAGTAGTGGACTCAGAGGAGGACAAAGAAGAGGAAGCCCAAACGGTGCCTGTTACTAGGGCTAAGTAGTACTGTTTAGAGATAGAGGCAGAGGCAGAAGCAGAGGTAGGGGTAGAGGGATTGGGTGGCATCAAGGGGGCTGAGGAGGGCAAGGATGGTAATGACAACCACAACAACAACAACAACAATAGAGACAAGACTCCCTTGGTGGAGAGGGCAGTGGTTGCTAAGGCAATTGCTAGAAGTTTGGGGGACAAGGAGACAACAGAGGCCAGGCCAAAAACTAGCCCAAGTGGTAACAGGTTAGCTTTCAAGTCTTGTCTTTACAATTGTTTGTTAGTAGCTATTGCTAGTAGTTGGCTAGTAGAGTTGGAGAGGTGGAGATGGGCAACAGCACAGGTAAGGAGTTGTGGGAAGGGCTCAGGGATAAGAGTGAGAGTGAGGACAAGGGTGAGAGCAAGGACAAAGGCAAGGGCAAGAACAAGGGTGAGAGCAAGAAAGCTGGGGAGGACTTGGTGAGTGAAAATAGCTTTAATGTCTTTGTCTATTAACAGAGTATCATTAGCCACTAGTCCCTCAGGCTCCTTCTTTGGCAATGGTTGGGGAGGCGGAGGTTTGTTTACTGGGGCAGGACCTACCAGTCCCACATCCCTTGGATTCTTGGGGGGACTTGGAGAGATATCAGGCTTAGGCAGTGGAGGTGGTAAGGATGATAGAGGGAGATCTGGAGGCAGCAGAGGTGGCACTGCAGGCTGTGAGAGCTTACTACAGCATGCTGATGGGGGTGTGGGACATCCTTTGTTGGTATCAAGATGACTGTAGCATGCTTCTTGGAGTGGCAGGCTGCTCATCATGTGCTGGAAGGATTTGGGGGAGTCAAGGGATGTGGGGCTGCCTTTAGATGATAACAACCTCCCTCTTGCCTAAAATAAAAATAAAAATTTTTATATTAGTTTTAGTATTATTTTCTGTTCTCTTTGTAGCATTGATGAGATTTATATAAAGATTTTCCTTGGTCAATTGATTCAGTGAATCTGACACAAGTTTTTCCTTTTTAATTCTCTTGAATTTGCAAGGGCTTAATTTTATAATAACTAAAGTTCAAAATGTATATATAAAATAATGTATGGTAAATAGAAATAATATTGATTTTCTCAACTTCCATGAGGACTTCAATGCCTGATGCAAAGCCCGAGAGGGTTCAAATAAAAATAAAACCCGAGCTTATTGATTTGATAGGCCTAGGTGATCTGTTCCCAGAGGTCCTGAGCCATCTCAAGCAATTCACTGGTCTTTTCCCTCATTTCCTTACACCTTTTATCTCCTCTCCTTGCATGCACAGACCATGAATATGGCATGCTCATTAGTTATTTTCTTTGGCTGCCTTTCCTTGGCATGGTTTGATGTGCAATCTCAGTTTCTTTTCTGCTCTTCTTTTCCTTCCCATCTTTTTCTCGTCCCCTTTTGTCCTTCTTACTTTTGAGTACTGCCAGAACGTGTACATAGTTCAACCAGGTTCTCAGGTAGGGTATAGCCTTAGCTATGGCCAAGGGAGTTATTATTTTTATGTTGGCCAGGGGCTGATAGATGATCAATTCAAAGGTCTTGGCACCGGATCACATGGGACCGGATCTCAACTGGCACTGCCACTTCTTCAGGCATCAGATGGGAACTTTGTTCTTGCTCGTTTGTTCCTTTACTTTGCTGGCAGTTTTTTTATCATATTGTTATTAGGCTCATTGGTGACTTATGGCTTTTAGTATGTTCTTCTTTGTCTACTGTTTTTGACATTTCTTGCTTACAGTTTTCAGCATTATTATTGTTCTTTTTATTTAGAACTTTTATTCAAATATACTATTTATCATATTTTTGTCCGTTTCAGTTATGAGATGGCGTATCAGTGTTTTGCTTGTAGACTGACCCCCTTAAGAGGTCACAAAAATGTAAATATTTTTGAAATGATGAAAGTGGTAGAAAGAAACAATAAGTCAAAATGAGCCATTAGGATAACAGCTTAACAAAAACATAAATGAGTGATAAACGCTCAGTAAATCATCATGGCATTTGTGCAATGTCACTGCATCTTTAACAAAAGGGAAGGGGGGTAGGGCAATGACAAATCAAAAAAAAGCATATGCTTAACAATAAACAATAAACAATAAACAGTGGTTGGGGTGTGAAAGTAAAAATATCTATATGGCAAAAGAAGACTGTAAGTAAAATCAAA
Organism: Termitomyces bulborhizus; assembly: GCA_017580835.1. Classification (NCBI taxonomy): domain Eukaryota; kingdom Fungi; phylum Basidiomycota; class Agaricomycetes; order Agaricales; family Lyophyllaceae; genus Termitomyces; species Termitomyces bulborhizus. The sequence goes on along the minus strand of JAGDQM010033698.1, from coordinate 2,455 downwards.
GATATAAATAAAACAATAATTTAAAGCTGTTAATGTCTTTGTTAACAGGTAGTTGGTATGATAGGCAGCTGTTTAGACTCTGCTAATAGTGTCTTCTAGTCTTCATCAAAACTTCTAGCACTTCTTCATCAGGGCTATCCAGGTTGTCTTCATTGTCTAATAAGTTGCTTTCCTCTAGGATTCTTAAACGGTTGGTATCAATGTCAAAAGCATTAGTAAGAATGGGAATACGTTCCCTAGCAAGATACAGGACTAAATGAAAGGTGGCCACCAGTCAGTAGAGTACTAATCCATCTAATTTTCATAGAATGTAAGCGTCTCCTTGGTTATGGATATCATCACTAGTAGTCTAAGGTATTGGGGTCGCATCTTCTTGTTATGAGTGACTTCAATATGGGTGTTCCTCATCAATACTAGGTCTCCTTGCTAAAAGTTGTAGTCTCAAATTGTTGTAGCATGTTCTTGTTCAAAACAAATAGTGGCTAGATAGCAGGCAGTAAGAATGGTGTTGTGTAAACAGTCATGGTTTTCTTGTTAGTGTTGGAGATAAATGGCATGATGAGCAATTAGGTTGGTAGTCATTAATAAGGAGTTCAGTGGTGGCTAGAGATAGGTGGCTTCTAGGATGTCAGCAGGGAATAGAGGATGGGTACTGGTGGCTGCATAATATGGGGAGCAACCTATGCATTAGCAATTGATTGATGGATGCCGGTTGGGAGCTGGTACTGGTCACGTGACTAGTCAGGTCAGAGTCCTGGTGAAGGTTGAATGGGTTGCTAGTCATTAAGACAATGATTGGTGGGAATGGCCATTATGACAAGGTTGGTTAGTCAGTAACTCAAGGTCAGTCAGTGTCATTCAGTCAAGTCAGTCAGTCAGTCAGTCAAGTGAAGTCAGTCAGTCAGTCAAGTGAAGTCAGTCAGTCAGTCAGTCAGTCAAGTCAAGTCAGTCAGTCAGTCAGTGAAGTCAGTCAGTCAGTGAAGTCAGTCAGTCAGTGAAGTCAGTCAGTCAGTGAAGTCAGTCAATCAGTCAGTGAAGTCAAGTCAGTCAAGTCAGTCAAGTCAGTCAAGTCAGTCAAGTCAGTCAGTTACTCAAGTCAGTCAGTCAGTCAGTCAGTCAAGTCAAGTCAGTCAGTCAAGTCAAGTCAGTCAGTCAAGTCAAGTCAGTCAGTCAAGTCAAGTTAGTCAGTCAAGTCAAGTCAGTCAGTCAAGTCAAGTCAGTCAGTCAAGTCAAGTCAGTCAGTCAAGTCAGTAGTGGTAGTGTGAAGTCATTAGTCATTTAGATAGGTTGTTAGTTATTAAACAATTGGTGGCTACCTGGTTGTTTACTGCCTAAGTTGTATTGCAACAGGTTGTTGATGGTTCTTCTTCTGCTGAGTTATCCAAGTTATATTTGTTTGTTATCTCTTGATTGGATTGAAGTCGGGTTCATTGGCATCAGGGAAATCTCTAGAGATAAGTCAGGGTTTGTCAGTATTTTGCAATCAGTGGCATGTGTATCTTATCATTCTCCCACCAACTGAAATTTTGACTGTCCACAGTCAATCATTCTGTCAAAATCTCATGATTGGTAAGGGTGGTCTGTGCATTGGTAGTCTATGTATTGATGGTCTGTGCATAGTTTCCAAAAAGTGCATAAAAGGAAGCAAAAAATTAGACTTTGTTGTTTTATTCTTCCTCCCCACTTCTTCACTACCATGTCCACTCTCACTTTCTTTGACTATGCCACCACCTATGCTTGCCTGGTGGCTGCCCAGGCTTTCTTGGATATAGCGCCAAAAGTCTTGGCATTGAGTTGGTCCTTGGTGGCTACCAACCCCCAGGCTGGGGATATGTTGATCCTGTCAATATACCTCCACTGGTTCAAGTTAGCAACTGGTAGCAGCATTGTCTAGAAGGAGCAGGCAGAGGTGGAGGTGGAGTGCTGGGTGTTGTATGCCCAATATAAGGAGGAGGCCTAGATAAGGCCTTTTGACCAAAACTTTGTAAGTCCCCTCTTCCTTTATTAATGTCTTTGTTTGTGCTAACAGCTTTATTTAGGGTGTGGTGCTGGCAGGCATGATAGAAGAGGAGGAGATTAGAGAGGGGTCAATGATAGTAAGCACTGGTGGTGTTGTTAAGAACATAGTGATGTTGTTAAGGTTCTCTGTAGCTTTTGAAGACTTATCATTTGACAACCAATTCTTTTTCCAGCACCTGTGAGAGGATGCTCACAATGTGGGATACTCCTCACAAGGCAAGGCCAAACTCAGGGGTCAAGTCAAGCAAGCGTGGTGGCGAGCGAGCTATAACAGCCCACTGGTGGCGGCAACAAGCAGGTGGATGCAAAGAGAAGGAAACAGGCAAGCGAGGATGACACTATGGAGCTCATAGTCATTCTAGTGTATAGGCCCAAAAGAACTGCTATTGCTAGGAGTGGGGATACTTCGTATCCCACTCCTACCTATATACTACAT